>JAAVUI010000545.1:0-43934 GCA_014899075.1 Fusarium goolgardi
ACTCTTATAAATTTATTATTATTAAAATAAATTAAAATAGATTTAATTTAATAATTATAGAGGAAGATAAAAGTATAGTCTTTAATAATGTATAGATATTATAAGGTATGTAGGGTAGTAGGGTATACGGTATAGCGGTAAGTAAGTCTAGGATAAAAAAACACCTTTATAACTACTGGTTCTCAATGCAGATTCTCAGAGGGCCAGTATGGAGGGACGACCTCTTCGAAACCATACAGCGTTACATTGCATTACCCCGTGAGGTGTTAAAATCTTGAGTCCGATATCGCCAATACTACACAGTATGTGTGAGCGAAGTTCTTACATGTGGCTGAAGGTATTATACGATCATGGCTTTGCTGACAACTCACATACTCTGTACTACTTGGTGGGCATTCTTCAGCCGCACCTGCAATGTCAGAAGCCTTCGCTGGGCAGTGTAAATTATCCACATGTATGTCTGTTTCTTTGACGCGTAGATAGGTATTTAAAAAAGTATAAAAGAACCTCGGGGACCACTCAAGAAGAACTCACAAGTTTCAAGTCAACGCAAAACTACCGATAGCAAACCGTTGGAAATCTGTTTCAATGCCTTAATCAACATGAAGACTCAAGTTCTGATTGCAGTGCTATTCGCTGCGACAAGTACCTCCGCAAAATGCATCCAAAAAGACGGCGAGCATTGCGAGTGGTTCGGCTCATCGCCCCTTTGCGGTTCCACGAAGTCCAACTACAGAGACAAGGACTCTGAGGTAGAATCCTGCGTTGGACGACTGAGGGTTTCAGTGGCAACGTCGGAAACCTATACCAGTACCACCTCATATCAGAGGAATGCTTCAATGACTATGGATACCCTTGTCTGTCGGGATATAAGAGGCTGTGGTGTTACCCTAACACTAGCTGAGGTATGTACATCAAGTCTAAGGATTATTTACCTCAATAGCACTAAAATCCTCTTCAGGCCGTTATAAGCTATAAACGCTACTTGGGTATTCTAGCGGTGCTTCTCACTACACTTAAAAACAAAAGAGGAGGACAATGGGACAGTTACAATCGCAAGAGATCTAGCAGGTGGTTCTATTTCATACCGGTACTTTCAGTAGTGCCTGTACAATACTAGCTAGATACAATGGGACCTGTTGGTGCGAGGTATCACTCCAGGGTGATTGACTTGAGTCGTGAATGTGACTATTCTAATGACCGACCATAGCTTGGTGAACTGGACCATATCTGTTTCCATGTGGCTTTGCAGAGTCAATGATTTGCCGCAACTCCTTCTTCTCTTCCTCTGTCAGCTCAATGTCCCTTGAAGCCCAGTTTTCTTCCAGGCGGTCAGACTTGGTTGTACCCGGAATAGCAATGAATCCCTGTGCTGCAACCCACGCAAGTGCAATTTGGGCCAACTTGACACCCTTTCGAACGGCAAGCTTTTGGATCTCTTCAACAATCTTCTTGTTGTTATAGAAATTCTCGCCTTGGAACTTTGGTACTGCACGAGGTTAGTCATGGATTAACTTAGTCAGTCTGGTGGGTACATACATCTTCGACGAATATCATCAGCCGGGAAGTCATCGGGAGTCCGGTAAGGGAAGTCATCTACCAACCACCCATGGCCAAGGGGGCTATAGGCAACATAGGCAATTCCCAGTTCTCTAGCAGCATCAATAAGCCCGTCAGTTTCATGCAGCGTTTCAAACGCAGAGTACTCGGCTTGTAGTGCATCGATCTTGGCAACTATGACAAAGGTAAGCTAACATTGCGCGCCGGGAAGAATATGAAATCTTACTGGAGTTGGCCTTTCGAAGGGTGTTGGCAGAGCATTCTGACAGGCCAATGTACTTGGTTTTGCCTTGCTTACGGATCTCATCGAGGGCACCGATCGACTCTTCGAGAGGAGTTTCTAGTCGCCGTTATGATTACCTTCCAAAAGAGCATGTAAAGACTTTCTAAACTCACTTGGGTCAATACGATGAAGATAGTAAAGATCGGGAGTGAAACCGAGTCTCTCGATAGTGCCATCAATGTAAGATTTGATATGAGACGCAGAATTAGTAACAGAGCCATCACCAAAGCAATCAAAGCCACACTTGGAAGCAACTATCATCTGCTGTTAGGTTTGCTATGATCAAATCGGACCAAGTACTTACTGAACACTTTGTCGCGAACTTGGTGTTTTCGGATAAAGTCTCCCAAGAGCTTTTCGTTGACACCTGCCTGATAGACAACCTACATCCAAAATGTTAGTACTACTGTCTTGAGATAATGTCTCAAAAGACGTGAAACCCACAGCAGTATCCCAAAAGGTGCAGCCAAGCTCAATCGCCTTGAGCAACACGGGTTCAGCCTCTTCAAGACTCAGGTTGTTTCCTAACCCGAAGCTTAGACCCATAGCGCCAAAGCCAGGGGAGGGCACGCTGATACCAGCGAAGGGGACAGTTTGGACCATGGTGGATTGATGAACGGGAGAGATAATTTAGAAGATAATCCAACATGTCGAACTCGTTTGAAGTTGACTTTATATATGTATTTAAACCATGTGTCGGAGTTAATACTTAGTTCACGAATTTTGAGTTAGATATGACGTGTAATATCATCTCTAACTTTGTCGGATGAAGCTTCCCGACTAAAATCCGCCCTTAACTCCGTCCATCTATCAAAGCTCACTAGTGGACATGAGGTCCACCTCCTGTCAGCCGGTTCCATTAGATCCGTTGAATGACAGACGTCAATGACGGACTAAATGCTTTCGCTATAAGAGAAGATCACTAGTTCGATTGATCGGGCCTTTTACATCTCCGTATGAATTATACCAATAAGAGTCGTCAGAGCCTATCTAGGAATAGAGGCTGGCCAAAGAAAAGCCTCCATACCTAAATAATCTAGGTGCATCCATAACAGAGTCTGTGATACCGATCGGTCATTGAATCGCCAAGGATCGTTTGCAGCTACTGTAAGAGTATTGGGAACCTGATGAAGCCGACGGATTGGAATTGTCTGTTCACGATATTGCCACTTCACTCATGACGGAGAGTCCATTGGCAGCAGTGTCGCCAGATTACCATTGACAGTGGTATTGACCAATTATGATATGGAAGGTGAGAGGGCTATTCATGCACACCGAAGGGGGAATCCAGCCAACTTTTCAGCTTTTGAGGGCATTGTCAATTGCTTGGACATATGGTTTTGTCTCACACATCACATGTCTGGAGCCACAGTTACACAATAGTGCCACGTCATGTAGAAGCATCACATAAGTATCAAAAATTTATTTGTTGTGGCAGAATAAAACCAACATATCATGGTTAGGCTTTGCTCAACGGCTGAGCTAGTTCCTTGCAAACGATTCATGTTTTACATCCCCCAAGTCGAAACGTTGTGCGCGAGTTCCACGACAATCATCAGCTACCTACAAAGCTTTGTCCTAGAAGAATCTGCAGTAAGACGCCAAGATGAATAAATATAGATAAGGCTCCGAAACACAGCCGTCATTCAGCCATATCTATCTATATAAATCCGCCTGCCGCTCACCTACATAAGCAGCAGCCTGGTTTTGAATTTCATCTCCGAAATGCAAAATGAAGCAGGAAGACCGCCAGAATTCAAAGCACCTTTTAGAGTCATCAAGAAAAGATGACAAACTCGCTATACCCGTGGACGAGATGATGCTCTTGTCATCCCACGAGACAGAAGGTGAACTCACAATGACAAGATCAGAAAGCCTTGAAGGAGTGTCGAAACGCCCTGTCTTTATTCGGCAAAGGTTCCAGAACCTGTGCAACCAATGGGACCGCTACAAGTCAAAACAATGGAATATGTGCCTTTTGCTACTAGTAGGCGTTTCCTTTGCCCTTGGCCACCACCTCTTCTATCTCATGCTTGATGGGAAAATGGCGAACGAACAATCCCTCATGCTTCGATATGGTACTATCCTTGCATTTTGCACCAAGGCTAGCCTTGGTACTGCAGCTGCCATGGCTTTCTAACAGAGGGCCTGGCTAGTGATCGGCCACAAAATGGCACGTATCGATACAGTGGATTCTATCTTTACTGCTAATACCGACATTATCTCATTATTAACGTGGTCATCCATCAAGAAAGCCAAGATAGGTACTCTCATAGCCATCTACTGTTGGATCACACCGCTAGTAGTTGTGTTGACCGCTGGGACTCTGTCTGTTGTGGTCGGAACAAGGGTAGAAAACGCAACTTGCCCTAATGTTCGGACATTGAATTTCTCAAATGAAAAGTCAGTTTATTGGCGTACACCAACAAGGATCAACAACCAATTTCTTACCTCGGTTTCATTGTGGAATACAACTGCTCCAGGTGACAATGTTGATACGGACGACCCTAGCGACTTTGACTATTGGACTGCATCCTCCAGGCAATGGGATCGTATGGTTGCTTACAGAGTTGTTTTATCCAACGAGCCACTCATCCGGAACGAGACTGGCGAAGAGGTCTGCTCCTCCCGTTGGAATTGTTCTTATGTCCTCAGTTTTGTGGCTCCAGGCTACAAATGCGAGGAGCTTGCTTCCGGAATAAATTCCACAGTAAAAAGTCTCGGAGACAACACACCCCCCTTCAATACGAGCGTCCTAGCACCAATAGGCAATATGACATATTATGCTAAGAACGATATGGGCGAGTACGGGAACCACCAGATTCTCTGTGGTCCAGGAGGTCGACCAAAGCAAAAGCCTCCGTATCCAAAAAACCTGGGTGCGTTCAGAACAGAGCCTATCATGTGGATCGGATATTGTACTGTGGAAGATCATTCGATACCACAACCACGTGATAGAGGCAATAAAGACTGGTATAAAGCTTATACTCCAGTCATTATCGGTTGCGAGCATTACGAGGTCAACTATACGATTCAATTTGACTATGTGGGAGGGGTACAGTCGCAAAAAGTCCTAAGTCGTGACTATCTCCGAAAGGTCGTTGATACTACTCTCACATCCGAGATGGATCCAGATAAGAGGCTGAAAGATCGAACAAAGGCTGTTCCGGAGGAGAATTACGTTTACCCTTCTGACGTTGACAACTATCGTCTTACCGGATCTTATCATTCACTTGGTTACATTCTCCGACACACTTTGAATGGAACAACAACTATGCCTCACATGAATATCAATTCAGAAATACTTGTCACGCCATTAATCGACCGAATAAATTACCTTCCTGTGAGGAACTTCAGCGAAGCTATCAGAAGCATGTATGAGAACATGATCATCTCGCTATTGGCCAATCCCTCCTTCAGTGTGGTATCATGGGCTTCGAACGGTCAACCATCAGGCCTAACCAAAGGTGGATCGTCAACAGCCTATCCTTGCCGCAAGCACCAATACTCCACTGTGTTCAAATACAACAAGGCGCAGTTACTCACGGTGTATGCGGTAAGTATCGCACTAGCGCTTGCCGCGGTTCTACTTGGGATACAGGCCTATCAAGAGGAAGGTAGGATGCGTGATATGAAGCCTTCATCCATCATCACAGCTTCGAGGGCGTCAGATCTTCATGCGTTAGCCGCGAAAGGAGATGTCAGAATTGGCTATGGTCTTGTGCAAGAGGCTGGCAGAAGTGTTAGGAGTTTTGGCGTCGAAGGGAACGTCACGCAGCCACAACGACTAGAAACACAATGAATTGGTCCTGCTCTGCATCAGGAAGACTCCACCTGAATTTCAAGTGTTGTAGCTACAGAACTGTCCTGGGAGCCATGTATGTATGTACTAGGATGCAGATGGATGCAGCTATCGAAATTCTTTAGACATGGTGAAATTTCCCACAGTTGAGACCTAGGAGCTGTCAGGGAGCTTTCTGTAGATGGAAGTGACTTATAACTGTTCCACTGACCATTTATCTTAACTTGATAGAATTACATACCTGTTAGCTGTGCGATTCAGCTGGGGAGTGATTGTCGTGATGCGCATAGTTCTATTGCCAGGCATTGAGCAACTCCAGTATTTCTGTTTCACGAGACATATTATGACTGATAGTGATGCTGTACCTAGGGGTTCGTAGAGTGTATGTATTAGATACAATTTCGATTTTACCCCCCATGAGTGCAGCTTGTCACCGCATAAAGCATCGATCCGTATTCATCAACCGCCTCTAACCATCTGTCCACTCTCTCATACCTTTCAATGCTACTTTTTTCATCAAGACCAGGAGGAACAGGCCATAGTTCATCGATCCGAAATAGACTGTCAGCCCAGTCTACCAGGTGAAGATTGTACATCTTTTCCCAATCATGTCGAACAGTTGACTGCCACAATGACTTGCTTGACGGCGCAGGTAAGCCTTTCAACTCAGTCCCTAGATAGATTGAGAAACCATCCTGGGCTGAAAGCAAATTGTCAAAAAAGTACATTGTGAATAGTGTCCGTCGCTTCGCTTCTGCCACAATCCATGCCTCCCAACTAGGACGGATCTGTTGTTGCTCGGAGAGACACATTAGACCTCGACGTGAACAGACGCAAGCAATTTCTTGAAGATTGATAACGGCTTGTCGTAGGAAGGGGTCTGGACTTTGCGGAGTAAGATAGAAGAACAGGACCATTGAGTAAATCAGGTGCGCTTGGAAAGTTGCAAGCAGATTGATGCCGTCGTATGTTTCGTATTTCTGATAGAGATTGTTCATCTCTCGTTGTATGATATCAGCGGCAACTTCTTTGCTTCCTGGAAGAGTCTGTTCACAAATCCGAACCAGGCTCAGGCATGTCGAAAGTGGTGGAGTAACAAACTTGGCGCTAACTTGAGACGAGTGGATAAAAGGAGGAATACCACGGCCCCGAACCATGATAGATGTGTATGATTTGAGTACGCGGTAGACGAACCCCATTATGCTGGGAGAGTATTCCTTGACGGTTTGTCCGGGCAAGGGCACATAGGAGTTTAGCCATCGATTTCTGATGTCCTCGCTGTTAATTGGACACAGAAGCGCGAGATTTGAAAAGTCTAGAACTTCTAGTTCTTTACCGGAACTATTTATACCGGTGGCACTCAAGGAGAGCGTTTGTACGGGGGCTGCAAATGAGCTAGTGGGAGTATCGCCAGCTATGGTTTCTACAGATAGACGAGTTGAGCTTGTTGTTTCTTGTCTTGGAGGTGAATCTTGAACAGTATCGATAGATACATCATTCGTTGAGATGGAGCAGTCCGTGTGTGCTTCATCAAACAAGCTTGTATCGTGTCTATCTCTTGAAAATTCGGCTATCGGATAGTTGCAGGTCAGGCCGCGAAGTGTACATCGCCCGCAGGTTACCGGTCTTCGGTCACATTTTGCTTTTGCAGAGGAGCAGGACTGGCAAGCCTTTCGCCTTGAAGTTGAGTATCGTGAGGATCTAGTCGTTGGCATGGGCTGTTCCCTCAATCCAAATGAATCGAGCTAGAGATTTCAAACGGCCACTTCAAAAGTGACGGTGAAGAAAAACCATGATTTAAGCACGGACGGAAAAATAGTAGTCCGACATAACCTTGGTGTACCTCCGAATGGACCTTTTCTGGGTGCTATTCTGGCAGAACAAATAGGGTCAACGAAATTACCTACGGGCGGGAAAGAATCTTCTACACATTGCTGTAGATTGGGAATGGATTAGTCTAATTTTAAAGCTCCCTACTGTAGGAGACATAGGTACAGGCTTCTCAATGGTGAAATGTGGACAGAAATTTGTAGTCAAATGCAGAACAAAACATGAGTAAAATTAATTCAAGATAATTGTAGCTACAAGAACAAAGCATTAAGATAAACGAGCATATGGACAAAGGAAAGTTTCCGGATGCGGCCGGTTCCGATGTAAGCCAAACAATACCCTCCATTCTCACCCGATGCGCATCTCCGTCTCCAAAAACAGGCCAATTGGTGTCATTTTTATGGTGGGTTTTCTTCCCTTTGACTTCCATCGCTTCATCGATCAAATTCATGAAACCATAACACCTTGAAATCTCTTGGGATTGCTGTTTAGATTGTCTTGACGGAACCCTTCTTGCTGCTGAGGAAATCGCGGAGAGCAAACTTGCTAGTCTCGGCCTTAACAGAAGTAGGCAAAGCGGGCTCAATAGTGGTGGCGGAAGGACCCTGCAGAAGAGGCATGAACTTGTGGACGGCCTGCTTGGCATCATGAAGACAAGCAGGACCAGTCTTCTGGATGATGTACTTGATGAAGTCAAAGATATTATCACACTGGGGAATTTCGGCGTCGAGAGGGATGACCTTTAGCTTCTGAAGCTTCTCCTGGGAAAGGGTTGAAAGAGCCTGATAGGCGACATCTGCCATGATAGCGCGCTCCACGAGGACACGAGTAGCTTGGATATCACCACTTGCAGGGGCAGCTCCCTGGTATTTTGCCAGAAGCTTAGGTGCGATCGTAGGCACGTCAGCCTTTCCGGCTTCGCATACAATCTGGTCGATGGTAGATACAGCGCTTCGTAGAGCAGGACCGAGGGAGGAGAAACCATCCTGGCGACCAGGCAGAGGGAGGGTGGATCCAAAGATGCCCCTAACAAAGTACTTTGTGTTTTCAGTAGTGAGGAACTGTCTGATACCAAGGTTACGGCGGTTAAGAGGCTTGGCTGAAGCATTCTGTGCGATATCGTCTTCTTGATGGTACTCGATAATGCATCGGGCAGCTTCGGAGAGGTAAGGCGCGAGAAGAATAGAAAGCTGGTCGACCTGTGGGGCGTTGGCAGTCCAGTTCTGCTTCATGGTTGCGATGATCTCATCAAGTTCACCAGATTGCTCGATGGCGAGGACAGCCTGGAGAGATGCCTCGGCAAGGAGAGCACGCTCAGAAACGCCAGAGAGCTTGATTGACTTGCCACTCAAGATGCTCTCTGCCCCAACGACATGGTGGACCAGAGCTCCAGCAGCGACACTGACAAACTGACCGACGTCGTCAATGAGCGAAGATTCAATGTCAAGAGTCTTGGTGTCAATTTGCGAAATTGTCTTGATAGTCTCGTAGAAAGGATCGGTCTCTTCGGCGACGGAGGTATCAGGGGTCTCATCAATTTCGACATCGACGTAGTCGTTGTCAGGAGTAGGTTCGGAGACAGGTTCAGCTGCAGGGACAGGGAACTCAAATTCGGGCTCCTGTACTGGAGGCTCCACGCAAACGGGAGCTGGATCCTGGACTTTTTCAACGCTGGGCTGCGGCTCAGGTTCAGCAACCGGTTCAGAGACCTGCGTTTCGTCGCTGATATAGTCGGCCGGAGCGATAACGGGGACGGGAACTTGTCCGGTGGGCTCTTCTGTAGTCATGTATTAGCCAAGTCCCAAAACACAGCATTATGACCTAACTAACCTTGGACTGGAGCTGCCTCGGCAGTCAAAGTGGGAGCCTGGGCTATATGGATAAAGGCGATATCCCGGGAGCGTCTACCAGAGTCCTCAGCCCAATCGGCAGAGAAGACAACACGTTGACCGTATCGTTTCTGGGCGTCAGAAGCCGCGCGGCCGATGTAGCAAGTGACCTGCTTAGCAGCGCCAAGGTGATATTCGGCATCATAGACAGCCTCGCTTCCGGTGACCACGAGATCAGAACTGACAAGCAGTCCAGTGCTGACCTTACGGACGGAAACACCTGTCACGTTGTTTTCGAAGCGTGCCTCGATCTTGACAATGGCTTCGAATAGAAGGCTTTAGTAAACGAGCGCGGAAGTGATACTACTTGGGCGTACTCACAGTGGATCATATCAGCGTCAGGCGAGATGTTCGCACCAGAAAGAGCAATTCCCAAGTTCTCGGTGACGTTTTCAGAGACTCTCTTGAAGCCAGTAGAAGAAAACTCGGAGAAATTGACCTTGGATGACTGAAACTCGCATGACTTGGTGGCGTCTCCTACCTCTTGGAAAGAATCTGGTTGATCCAAGATCCATGCCGCTGGACGGTTCGAGGCCCTCAAGATTGAGCACATAGTTACAAGTGAGTTTGAATTAAGTAAGTAATGTTGAAAGTTTGCGAGTGAAGATGAGTGATGCTGGATAGTTTGAAGGCAGACAGGAGCGATCTTATATCTGTATTCTCCCTTCCTGTAGATGATATCTTCATCTCTCGAGGTTTCCAATGTGATGATGAAGAGATCAATTTGCCACAATATGAACGTCCCCGCACCCTAGTCTCTTCATGCCTCCTTTTTCTGAAAAGCCTTTACCTTTTTAGTGTTCTCCTCCGAGATCTCCCTCGTTCAGCAGCGCCGAGTTCCAATATCCTATCCGTAATGGGAGAATGGAAATACCTAAATGTGGCCTACTATCCCACTTTGAACTTTGTGGCAAATTTCTTAGTCGGCTGATGAAATTACCTGCAGCCTCTATCACATATTGTTTAGCTGGTATGTGGTTGTGTAACAGTGAGGTTCGAGGCGAAAACGGCAATTAGAACATGGAGGCCCAAGTTCTACGCTTATAGCTGATTCGAGCAATGAATGCTGAACACTTTGGCCTTTGTTTGTAATACCTAGATCGTACTGCCCTCATTCCCGAGTAAGCTGAAATCGCCAAAATGGGAAGAACTATCTTTTTTCGCATATCGTCCCATGGCTACTTGTTGCACTTCCACCTGTGTGTCTGCTACTCACTTCGGTGGTAAGACACTATCAATTCCTGTATTAGCCGACATATCGCTTTGTGATGGGACGTCCTCCTGCAAGACATGTGCTTTGGAATTCTTCCAGCGTGACTAAAAGGGCTTACCTGATATCTTTTTCACTATAAGCGAAATGTAAATATTGACACACTGCATACGATAGAGCTATTGATCTAGATGTGCAGTCGAACTGTAAGCAATACTGGCTACCGTCCCATGCTATGATACGCATCGTACTTGAGATCAATGGTGTGCCATCCTTCACTCCGAACAGACATGGCTTCTCAATTCCATTACCACTCTCACGGCACGTTGTGTGACACAATACTTCAACGGTTTCGCATCTGCGTAATACGAGACATCCCATCCAGGCGATCTCCTAAAACAACAGCTAGCCACAATATTAGGGGTGTGCAGATGTGATAAATGGTTTTGTTGCATATATTGGGGAACATTGCATGGGCCAGACGATGGATACATAGACTAGGCGCTGTGGCTCCAACGTTTTGGGACGGGCCGAGACATGCAGGGGTCCAGGCCATCAGTTCGTCAGCGCCATAATTTCGCGTGGCGAGCTGTGATATTCAGCCAGCCCCGACTTCCCAGATGGATAAATTGTGTCTTGAAATCGGTCGGGTTAAGGGAGGATCGCGACTGTTATGACAGAATATGGCCAGTTACAGACGCACGTTGAAATTTCCAACAACCAAGACTGAACAGTCTTGACGGAAATTCCTACGCAGACCTGCAAAATTCCAGTAGTGAGAAGACTATCGAATAGTAGTCTTTCGAGCTAGTGAACAAAGTGAGACATGGCGGGTCATCAGCCTCTATTCAGCTGTGTTTGTGTCAACTACTGAGCACCCATATGTCAGGTCTCTAGGCTTCGTAAAGAACTGCAAAGAGCGGCATGAGTCCTTGAACCCGATTACGCCAATTATTTAACTCTCAATACTTCCCAATTTCATTGAAGTTTGCACCATCACAATAACTTCATTCACTATCCTTCTACAAACTTTCTACATTCACAAACTACACATATTTCCACCATGTCTATCCCCATGAAAGGTGACATTCTCTCTGTTCCCGCCTACACTCCGGAGGTAGAGCACAATGCCTTGGAAATCTCGTGGTCTCAGTCCTTCCGCACTCGTACTGCTCGATACTATCTCGTCAATGCTCGCAATCAATCCAAGGGTAATGCCGATGTTTTGATGTTCATTCAAGATCGCTACTACAAGGACTCAAACAGTAATGAGTTCATCGGAAGACTTCCTGGTGCACGACAAGAGGGCAGTAAGTGCCAACCTATCTATTATTATGTATATGCTAAGTCTTGAATTAGACTCCTGGGTCGTCGAAATCAACGATCGTTTCCAGTATGGCCAGAAGAACAAAAATGGAGAAGGCCGCTGGGTCGCCCTCCACGACAAGGATAACAAGCCTTACCAGGTATGCTTACCATGTCTTCCTTTTCACAGCAGTAACTGATGTTGACAGCACCGCTTCATGGTTGTCACTATGCAGGGTAGGCTTACCGAGACAGCGAAGAACCTGGCCAAAAACTTTGGCGCAGGGGAAATCGCTGAGCAAGTTACCAAGCTCGGTAACTCATTCATCGGTGACTACCTTCACACTTTCTAGGCTGTTTGACTCGGTAGCTTCGGGGACATTGCTTCTGGGGTCGTCAAAGCACTGAACGTTTTTGCAAGGATGTGATTCTATCTTTTCGTGTTATCCAATATAGTAATACGCTCAATAATTTTTCATTACCTTGTACTAAATTACTCATTTCCGTGTCGCCCATCACGCTACCTTTGTTTTTTTGACGCAATTGCCTCCGAAACAATTTTCCCCAGTTGCAACGTCAATTCAACTACTTACAAACACGCCCGTTGGAACAGTACTGGTTTCGAATGAGCAGTTCCGCTGTCAAAATCTACAAGTAGCTTCCACTCATTACATGGGAACATCAATGACTCGGTGGAAGCGAAGATTAAGAAGGCTCTTATCGTCAACCACTTCATCGATTCCTTCCCCACGTTTGGTAAAAAGTGGGGGTTTGCTGTTTCATGTTGGAATAACGAGATTGAGAAGAATGAGATTCTGTATATTTCACTTGCAGTCAAGCCAGTGTGTACATACGGTCTATATGGATTTAATATTGTAGACTTTGTGGAGGAGTATGTGTGAGGGGAAGTAATAGTGTTTACTGCTGTTTGAGAACTCTATCGAAAATGACTATTGTACATTGACCCACCTAAGAAAGGTTTGACTTTCTTCGTGACACTACCACTCGCAGTAAAGCGAGGACTTGTACTTCCAGTACTTGCAATCGTGACTTTTACCCACGTCCTTCTCCCTATAACACGTAATCCCACTAGGCTCCGGGCGTGGCTACAAAGCTCTGGTCTCACGAGCAGCGTTCGAAGAAAACAAAGCACCTGCACGATGGGCGGGTAGTATTGTCGAACCCACAATATCTGGACCGTAGAATAAAGCAGAGGATGGGCAAGATTGTGCAAATGCCAACTCGTCATGCAAAGGTTTTGCCAGGTCATTCGGTGCAAGGAATCCAGCAATGTTGAGCTGAACCTCTTGAGGGCAGTCGAGAAGAGAGAGTTGCTCCATCCTTGGGTGTGATGCGGTGGGAGTAAAAGTACGTGCAGGAGCGAGATTCACCTCGTAATGCCAATGCTTATAAGAAGAGCTGAGAAATGGTTGACCCATATTTACAGTGATCCACAGCGCTACACTTGCGGGGCTCGCTAGCGTCTGAAATATCGGGCATCCCTGAGATGATCCAAGCGCTAAGTGCGACTTGAGATAGTACAGTACTGTAATTGGTTTGTTGCAGGGTAGGTTGAAGTCTTGGACAATGAGGTGATTTTGTAGATAGAAGAGTCAAGTTGTAATCAAGGACGGACGTGAAATCGAGTGGGAGAGGGTATAGATGGAGGGGTTACATTATAAAAACCGCCTGGTTTGATTGTTCCGTCATTGCTTGATTGTAAGAAAGATTTGTTCAGTTGTTGCTGTAATTGCTAATACACCCAAACAAGGCTCATGATCCAAGGCTCGGGCAGTTTCGGAGGCTAAAACAAATTAATTGTTGATGTAACTACCTCTCGGGGCATTGGCGAGATCGGTAGCCTGAGGTATAAGTAAGAAAAGTTAGAGACATGTTGATGACATTTAGATAAGAACCTTACTTTATTTACTTTAATATCCTCAAGCTTAGGCTATTCTCTCCGCCATTTAAAAGCTATAATGTTAGTACCGTTCGACACTAAACGCAAGTAATTAGATAAAATACAGGAAAATGGCCGGAACTACCCTGGATAGACTCTAGTTCGGGTCAGAATAGTAATTATCCGTAAATTGGCTTTGGCTCTCACCAAGCTCGGCTGGGTCACGTCGCTGCCCCGCAACCTTCGTAGCCCAATCTACTCCATAGGTATCAAAACATAATATGTGATATCTCTTGGTAAAAAGCCGCACCTTTTTATTAAGCTGAAATAGTAGGTTCCAGAACGCGTGTGTGCCTTAATAAGAATTTCGGCCCCAAGACAAAACAGAGATCGTGTTGGTCGGCATGTTCAATTTGTTAGGGAACAAACATGCATGTTGGCTGCTGTATCTCTATTTAACATACGGTAACGTAGCATGACTAGGTAGCAATGTGACTTTTGACAAGTTCATTTGTATGCAAGACCTTTGATCATTACACTTTTCTCAATGCACCCTGGTAACCAGTAATGAGTTGTCTATTATCTTGGGTGATATGGAATAACAAGCACGTAATAGCTGAGTTACCTAACAGCCTTTTGTCCGTTTACATGATCCTTTAGTATTTTCTTGACCAGCGCACAGCTGATTGACGCTTCTCGTTAGGCTAGATTTGGCCGTGTTGGTCCTTAAGCCCGGTCAATCTTGCAAATCGTCAACTAACAGCTGTCATATTCACGCGGTCTCTAGGATATGACACATATCAAAACATAGTTATAAATACTCTAAAAAGTAAGCAATGTCTTCTTAGTTGCTGGACACATTGGAAACTGCAATCGACTGGACGTTATTGTGTCAAGCAACTACTAAAAAGTCTTGTTTACTTCTATCAGCATGAGGACCGCTAAAGTCATACCTCCACACCGTAACAAAGGAGGATCCAGGTTCTAACTAGCCGAATAGATTCGACCATGCTTATAATTCTGCTCACTGGTAGCTTTGTGAGCAGCAATTAGACGGTGGAGATCCCTGAAGATGCCATATGGGTCACAAACTAGGATCAGCTGCATGAAATGGCTGCAAAATACCAGGACACAGCACTTGAACCAAAGTACGGCGACAATGTCATTGAAGTCAATGGGAAGATCGTTCGTGCGAAAGATGGGGGAATGACGAAGCAGATTGACGACCTGGTTCAGGAGTTAGAGAAGAAGGAGCCAGAGAGTGAAGAAGAGCCCAAGATCTCGAAGAGACGAGATCCCAATGTTCTTAAGCCTCAGCACCGGTTAGCGACTATCAGTTAATATCGTAATGCAAAATTAACTGTAGTTAGCTGTTGGTTATAACACGAAAGTCTCAGAATTGCACATGGAAGACAACATTGTGTATCACTTCTGCGTTATCGTATATAGATAGGAAATCTGACCGTGAAACTATCTAGCCTTGAACTCTGTATTCAAGTGTCCCATACGCTTCGTAACTGAGTCTGCAGTAGTATAACATTCTTTAATAAATAGCTGTAACACTGCAGCTGGCAACTAGGTAGAAGTTTATAGTGGCGGCTATAAGCAATCTTTTCCTGACCTCTTGAGCTGCCGAAAAGTACAAACAGTCGCACTATAGTCCTCTTCGGGCGTTCTTAACAGTTGACTGAATGAGCTGGGTACTTGGATGGCTGAGACGTAAGGCGCAAGTGACCTGTCCATGTTCCTCCATGGGAGAACTTGCAACAGCCATTGATAGCCCCATGAGAGTGCAGCCAGTCAGCGCATTTCTTCACGGCTGCTAGAACTGTTTTTCTTTCAGACGTCGTCCTGCAATCGTGGCCGCTCGTGGTAGCCTGGTAGGCATAGCCCTCAACATAATGACCGTCCGAGTCTGTGCCAGTCGTCATACTGCAAGAGTTTGAGTTTGCTTTGCTCTTGATCGTATCGGTAATGGAATTCTAGATTCCGATAGCAGAGTTCGCTGCTATGACGACGGTACCTGCAGCCCCAACAACACCAGCCCACGCTGTCACATCGATTTGGCGCCGTGTGTCGAAATGTGAGACATAGCTAGCATCGACAAGGCAGAGTGTAACGGTGAGGTTAGAGTCTGGGCCATTCCACTCAGTAAAAAGTGGAATATAGCCTACTCTCTGACGCGGTTCGTGCAGAGTGCGCTACCTGGCCCAATAAGGCCAAATGCGATGCCAGCAGAAAGAGCTTTGCTTGGGTTGACCATTTTCCCGTTGATAGGCGGATTATAATAGCGCAGGCGTCAACAACTAGTACAAGTAGTAAAAGCTGGGAATCTTGCATAGTAGTGAATGGTGCTGAGTGAGAGAGAAAAGGATGAAGTCGTAGAGAGATAATAAGAGAATAAGCAAGAAATTTCGTTTCTTATATGCTTGAACTTTCTTCACAGAACTCTACGTTAAAGAGATGGTTATCTAGTAAGCAAGGATGTTCGATATCCTGTTGGTTCTTGGTCAGCTGCTAGTTAGTAGTCTAGTTGTTAGTTGTTGGTTGGTAGCTGTTGGCCGTTGGTTGTTGGTTATATATTCTTAGTTGTGGCAAGGGTAACCTTGAATCATACGGGATTGACAGGGATATATCTCCATATATATCTCCATGCTAACCCTGCTTAGCACTAGAGGCAGACCTCTTCAAACCTTTTAGATAATAGAATAACCGGTTAAGCGGCAAACTTTTCAATCGATATGGTTGTTTCGGCAATTTCGGCCACATTATGCGCGAGGGCTATAAATAATCGTAAGTTAAAACAGTAATTAAATCTCTAAATCGAGACCGTTCTTTCGGCAATTTCCGCAATGTCCTGCATGAATGAGTAGATAATCCAGACTTGTGGGTTCTTAGTATTTGCACGCAATCTTCAATCTAAGTCACTGGTATGCTAATTGATCTAATGCAGTCATCAATCTGGATAGAACTGTTATAATAGCCAAGTTGTCGCTTGAAACTGTTAGAAAGACTACACTAAGCACTATCTAGATAGAGATTGGGGCTTGCACGTGTTGATATTTCTTTAATAAAGCCGATAAACTACAAGCATAAAATACCCATAGTAGGTAGCTTTCTACAAGAAGTGCTGATATCGTCTTATATACTGAGATTTATGCAATATATTGATTTAGGTGACTATCAATTTTCATTACAATATAATAGTGCAATTGCAGCTACCTCCTGTTAGGAATACAGAGAGTCTGTATCTACTGTCTGCAAATTTTACAACATTGATATAGCCCTGAAGTTATATGTTGACAGAGCGATCGATTACAGAAGAAAGTGATCTTCTGTAGCTAACATTACACTTAGTCTCTTGGTAAAATAGTGAGAGCTGGAATGATAAATATCCTTATGCTTTTGTTCGACTAGTTACTAATTTGCAGAATACACTCCTTTACTTACTATATGTAATATCTTTATATCTTGTATTAGCTTAATATTGTTTTTACCTTTGTTCGTTTTTCATCTTGCAAATGACTATAATACAACCAGCAGCTACTACCCCCGCTTGCTAACACCACTTCTGTCAGAGACAACCGATTCTAATGACATAACAATGGGGACAACGCCCATTTCGGCAATGGCCAACGTTCTATTGCATATGATCTCGCGCTCCGTCATTTACTCTCCAACTTGCTCTCCCAGGATCTCATCGGCGTGAGCTTTCTGCTGCTCGAAATAAGCATCGGCCTTTGGGCTTGGCTCGAAGTGAGCGGATAGAACAAAAGTGTTGGATGGGTACTCGTAGACATCGATTTTGACTGTTGTATTGTCCAAGTATATATCGAGAAATTGGCTGTCGGCTACCTCTGCCATGAAACTGTCGTATCGTTCAATGTCGATGATAGCAATTGCATCCCGAGGAGAGAGTGCCATTGCCGTAATGGTATAGAAGAAGGCAAATTGGAGTATAAGAGAGAGGGGAGACGTGAGGTTGTTGTCAAGCTTGTAGAACGATAGGAACTTGGTTAAACTTCTATTTTGTTTGCAGTGTCCAGTCCTTTATAGGCCTTGAATAAAAGAATCCTCTGACATGTGAATGAAAACACAATGTTGTGATATTCGCCTTTGTATTATGGCTTATACCACTATTGAGCCTGTAATCGAGTCATTTTGTCGTGAGAGCCTATTCGTGTTCGGAAAGCCGGCAACAAAGCAGGTGGTTGGCAAAGTCGTGAATGGGCCTTGATCGATGCTGTTGGTTCTACCGTGCATTTCCAACACGTAGGCCCATCGCATCCGCCGTGTTCCGAAAGGACTAAGAGTTCATGACTGAATTTACAAGACAATCAGCCCATACGGTTGGTATATCCCTCATCACGTGTTAGAAGTCCAGAGGATACCTTGACCAAGGTCTGTGATAGCTAAGCTACTGGTGGTTGGACTCATGGATAGACCTATCTGAAATGTATTTTATGGTCTATTTCCTAGATTGGTAATTTCACCACTTGCAAAAGAGTGAGGGTTCATATAACCAGTCCTTGTATTTCTGAGTCTTGCCCGCATTCCTGTCTGCTTAACACCTGATGCCACTAACGTCGCCGCAAACTAATTTGCCCACTCCATGAGGGCCACACAGGTAGAAGCACTCGTTGCCACAAGATTTTGTTGCGATATTCATCAGGGCACAAGGAAACACGACATGGTCAGGCTCATCTGTCAGGTAGTCTAAGTTCCTGTCAACTCCCTCTCTTCAGTAACCCACCGATTCGCCCGCACCCGTAGTGTGTACTCTGACATGCCACATTTTCAAGCAGGATCGGGCAATCGTTACGAGATGCTTCTTCTCCGATGCATCAGGGTCGTCACAGCTATTGAGCCACGCAGCAATAGTTCCTGTGTTAGGATCAACGGTTGAATAACATCGTGTACATTACACGACCCTGACATATAGCATGGCAGAACCTGGTTTCCACCCGTGTCGGGATCCCACCCGCCTATTTAGTCAGCTTGTTATGGTTAGCGCGGGCTCTACCACGTACTTCAAGAGTCAAGATGCAGAATCCCACTCCACATGAGGCAAATATGTCCTCCAAGTTGCATTCTACTCTAAGGCCACGTAAAACCCGTCACGTGCAAAACAAATACGTCATTCGAGCTTGTCAAGAGTGTCGTCGTCGGCGAGCAAAGGTACGAGCAACTCTCTGCCTGTGGAGATCGCTCGATGGACATGCCCAGTGTAATGGGCAGAAGCCTGCTTGTTCACGATGTATCGACCGTGGATTGACCTGTGTATCCTCTACAGATACTGATTACCGGGGCTCGGCGCCGAGGTCCTATGTTTCTCTTCTCCAACCCCGAGTCAGTCTCCTCGAGCAAGTCTTGCAGCTTCATTCAATCGATGTCGACGCATCCATCGGCCAGATCACAGCTAGCAAATCCGATGCTCAAGGTGACACAGCGCCAATTGTTCAACATGCGCCCTTTTCGGACCCAGAATCTCACCAGGACGTCAACTGTACCACATACCCTCAACAAGCGAACACCAATGCCATCGATCGTGATGCCCCTTTCTTCGGAGCAACAAGTGGGCGCTTAGAGCTGTCAGTCCCACTTCAAGTTGAACCCACTCCTAATCTGCAAATTCAGCGCGATTTGATGTCTCGGGAGATGTATCGAACAGAAGCTGGCTGCTACAGCGAGTCCCAAATGCAAGATATACCTGTCCATCGGTAGCCGGAGCTGATCCAGCATCTTTTAGACCTCTATTTTCAATGGGAACAGCCTTGGTTTCAAATCATAGATGAAACTTTATTCCGAGACAGTCTGCAAAAGGGTGGCCGCTACCGCTACTACAGCACTCTGCTACTTGACTGTATGCTGGTACTTGCTTCCCTGTACAGTGATAGGACAGAGGTACGGTCTGATGCTCGAGACCCAAACACCGCGGGCACGATATACATCCAGGCCGCCGAAGCTCGCCTTCAGGGAGAACTCAAATGGCCGAGAATTACGAAGGTAAAGTCGTTAGCTGTCATGGCCATCTTCTACGTAGTAGGTATTCAATATCTTTGGAATATATATCACTAAGCTGGATCCAAACCCCAGGCTATAGGGTCTGACGCTACCGAGTGGTTACACAAAGGAATGGAAATCAGGCTCGTCCTCGACATGGGTCTCAACCTCGAACCTACGGCGGATGCTGGGCTAAGTCGCCTACCTGAACCAGAAATGCACCTTCGAAGGCAGATATACTGGTCTCTATATTGCTCGGATAAGCTTCGGGCCAGCTACACCGGAAGAGTGTGTACCATGCTGGTACGTCAAGTCACTTGTTACTTATGTCCGAGTGAACTGTTCACGAATACCTCCATCGTATTTTAAACTGATGAGATTGGTTGACAGGATGTCCTAGGATCCGTCCCATTGATAGCAAACCTGTCATCTGACAGTATCCCGGCCAATCAAGCTTCAACAAGTGACTCTAAGAAGGCTTTCTTGGCACTTTTGTTGCGGCACCTGAATACACAATGCCGAATTCTAAAAAGAATATTGACCAATCTGTAAGATCCTTACGATACTCGTGTTCTTTCTCTCGAGCTTTTGCCTGTTAACCTGATATATTTGTTAGATACGCTCCTATGGGGCTCAACAATGTCAGCGAAAGGAATTTGTTCTTTGATAATTGTTTTCTCGATCTACATGGCTGGCTTTTCGCCCTTCCAAAGGAACTCAAGGTACTGGCCAGCCGTTCGAATCAACTGAACAATTCGCCCCACGTGTACATCCTCAATATGTGTTTTCATACATGTGTCGTCCTATTAGCGAAGCCGTTCTTGCCTGAAAAGATGAGTTCACCATCACTTCAAGAGGTACAAGAGAATACGCGGGAGCAACAGGCATTGGATTTGTGCAGACGCTCGGCGAATGAAATTTGCCAGCTCTGTAACAGATATCGGGGGGCATTTGGAAGCTTTCGTCGCAGCCCTCTTACAGCAACGCATTGTACATTAACGGCTATTCTTTCTACGCTTTTTCTTGGGCGTAGCGACGTTGGGGATTTGAGTTCCTGTATATCTACTATCGGTGAACTAGCCGACTCTTGGGCTCCATCCAATAGATACTGGCAGACGTTGTTGAAAATGCTGGGGGATCCCCACCGCTCTAGGGCTAATATCAGCACAGGTGAAGGACCGGGGCCGCAAATCATTCAACAGGGGGTTCACAGCACCAACGATCAAATGGCGTATCAGATAGCGTTGCCATTCGATGCGTTAAGCCAGCATGGCAGCTCTAGGAATCGTTCAGGAATAAACTTTTCTGCCTCGGGGTAGATTGTCTCGTCGCGATGCGCAACCAGAGCAGACACAATAACACTTGTGCCACCAGGGATATACTGGTCCATAATGGTTAACCCTTCAGGAGGGGTCTGACGACCAAGACCCTGAGGAGCTGGTGGCCAGAGCCGAAGCGACTCATCGAGACAAGCGCGGAGGTAGGGAAGGTGCTTGACCTTATCATAGGGAGCAATCACCTCGTCGGGATCAAGGACTGAATCAAGTTCTTGCCACAGAAACTCCATTGATCTCGGATTCAGCATTAACTGATAAAGAATATTGGCCACTTGACTGTTTATATATTTAAGCTTCAGTGTAGGGTTGTAATAAGTAAAACTTAATTCTCGCAGCAAATAAAGTATGCCAACAGACAATCATTTCCAGAAAACAACTAAGGCCAACAAGCCCAAACCTATACCCAACGATGGAGGAATAGATAAAATAGCTATTTCTTGTTTTATCTCATTAAAGTGCGAAACACGTTATTCCACAGGCTCCACAAGTGGTTTATCATTTCGAACGATATAAGTTGCAAGCCCACTGCTCAGAGACTCTTCTTTCTTACACGCAGAGTGAGATAAGCCTGCAGGAATAAGAAGAACATCCCCTCCATTCGACATCACTGCCTTCTATCCGTTAACTTCATATTCTATTGCACCTTTCAAGACATATATGATCGTTCTTCACTGCGTCACCTGGCTCAATTTTCTTGTACTCTAGGTCTATCTGCCCAACAGAACGGTTGACTGGGCAGGAGTCTACGGATTCAAGGAGCAACGGCTCAGACAGTAGATTGTTCTCCCCGAGGCGGCGATTGGAAACCTCAAATAGAACAAGATTTGCGATGATCTGGTGCAGTAAGATCTGCGGATGGAATATACGGCCATAAGTATTGAAGGAGTATTAATGTCTGTGGTGCACTCGCCTAAACCATGATTCTTTACGTACCCATCAGGCAACAGGTTTGGCACATCGTCCTTTTGTCGTGCTGCTGCGAGCTGAATAGGTTAGTCCATGAAGTCGGCCGTCTCCCCGATTCTTTGTTCCCCATTGAACTTGGCCTGATAGGTCAAACATCGATGTGCCCTCGCGAAGATAATCTTTGGTCAGACTAAACTACAAGGATCTAACAACCTGGTGCTATCATTAAGTAAGCCTGGAGAAATGGCCCTGCAACTACTAATTGGTTTGCATACGGTCATTTTTTAAAGGTGTTGATTAGAAAATAAATGGAAGTGCTCACCTTAAAACTCACATGAATAAAATTCCAATACGATTGCGCCAGATCCAGCAGGTAACTTGCCACATTCATTCACATGTATGCTCCTGTTGAATCGTTATGTAACATGTATAACAAGGGTTCATTCCTCAATAGACTCGGTGTCCAGAATCAAATCGAATCGAGCTCCAATCCTTCCAAGCTTGTTCCTACAAGCATCAGAAAAACCCGAAAACTTGAAACACCGTAGTAAAGTGACTCTCTTGAGTTGTGTGGCATGCGAGACAGCATCACCTTCCAAATCGATTTCGAAAGCATATAATAAAGGGTAATTCGGATACCTAGACTGCAATTTGCTAGTTCTATCAGACTGGCTCCAATCAATCTTTACGGGTTCTACTAATAACTTAGCATCAGACAGACATACTGTTGATCATAAAGTTTATTGTCTAGTTGAGAATTTGGAGGAATATTGAGAAGGCTTGGGCTTCGGTTCAAAGCTAACATATATAAAATATAAAATAAAGTTTATTGCCAATTTAGCCTTGCATTGCCCTTGAAGGCTACACCGGGCGTGGTTGAATGTGGCAATGACAGGTTTACAACATAGCTGTTCTCAATGGAGTAGGAACTGATTGAGTAGGAACTGAGAGACGATTGGGAAATGCAAACTGGATTGGTTTAGGTAAAAAATGACTTTTTTAAATAAGGAAGTAACATACTAGAATTAGCGATTCAAGTGATATTGAACATCAAATAATATCTTTTAAAGTAATTCTACTGATAAGAAATTCACCCCTCAAACTAAACAAACTAGGCAGATTTGAACATCGCCGCAACTAGCCAGAGCCCTACCGTAGTGCAATTAGGACTTTAACTCCCTATTGAAAGTGCTGTGACCCAGTTCCACAGGGATATCATCTGAGCCTTTCCTGCGCACCTCCAGTTCAAAAGTTGGATCTGTAGCCCATGTCGTACACCAGCTCAGTGGCTTCGGCTGAGAGCCTGGAGGGGTTCTCCACTCGTATTGAAGTAAAAGATATATCATAATAACCTTGACTTCATTGGCTGCAAAGAAACGACCAGGGCAGACATGTATTCCATAGCCGAAACCCATATGTTCCGGAGTGGTCGAGGATAGTTGGGCTTTGTGCTCATTGGCTGATTGTTCTCTTTGGCGATAAAATCGGTAACCATCCCACGAGGACGCATTCTCGTATATCTCATTATCGCGCATCGCGTGACATGAAACTGAAATCTGATGACCTTTAGGAATAAAGGTGCCGTCTTCAAGAGTAATATCCTCCAACGCTAACCGCAACATCGTAGCTAAGTTATATCTATTAACAAGCGACCTTAAAAAACAGTTAAATGGTGAGAACTTACCATGCTGGACAGGTTTTAATCGTTGACTTTCTTTAAGCACGCTGTCAAGAAGTTTCATCTTGTACAAAGCTTTTGTGTTCCAGCCCTCCTCCTTGAGTACTTGCCTGATCTCATGTTGCAGTGGGTTGATTATTTCAGGGTGAGAGGATATGTCTTCCAAAGCTTGACACAGGAGATCAGTTGTAGTATGAATCGACACAACAGAAAGAAACAACTGTGTCGCTGCTGGATCGTACGCTTCTCGTGCATACCTCTCAAACCACTCCAGTGAATCATTGTATGGTGTACCCTTTTCCTGGCCCTCCTCTACTCGACGCCGCTCAAGAATGGGATTGATTAAAGCCCGAGCATTTCTAACCTGCTTTGCCAGGTTTTGACATTCGGGAGATAGGAGGGAAACGAGGTAACGCAAAGGTTTTGGCCATCTGCGTAGGTGATTTGCTACCTCAGCACTAGTGGAAGAATAGCTTGCAGCAATTCGCAGCCACTCTTGGTTTCGACAGAGATCCTGGCCTAAAAAGATCCGGGTTGATATCCTCGTGACTAGAGGTACTAATGTGTCTCTTAAAGGAACTCTGTGCCAGCCTATATTTATAATCAACTTAGCATAAGTAACTTCTTTTAAAAATGTAATAAGACGAACCCTGATCACTACCAAAGTATTCCTGAACAGCTAAGCAGGTTTCTTCGGCCAATGGCAAGGTTATGTGATCTTTATATAAGGCTAATTAGCACGTTCTTCGCATGTTTCAATCGACTTCAGGGGCCGCTAACTCACTTAGCGTTTTGTTTAAATGCTTGTGAAGAACATTTTTAATCAGTGCTGCCTCATTCTTTGCACCTTCGCGGAATGGCTCAAATCCAGGAATTGTAATATGAAAAGCCTATCATTTATTTAGCTATGCAATACTTCTATTCAATCAGTTCCACTTACCGATTCAGTCGATGCCTTGATGAAGCTGAGACGCGGGTCGTTTTTTATCTCATCCGCCATTGATGGTGGTAAAATGGTGATTTGACCTAAATCGGCTATCAGGCGCATAGGTTTTGTCGGATACTTGGAAAACCAGTCTTCCAGAGCTTGGCGTGTACTGTAAAGAATTTCTGATACTGCACGAGAATCAGAAAACTCGAAGAATCGCCTCGGGTTCAGCAGAGGCGCATTTGGCTTTGGGCGCAAGAACCATTGTACTGCGCGTCCCAAGATAACGAAGCAAAGGAAATATATGAGCATATCGAACCGGAAGTCCTCAATACTGTCGATGAAACTCATCATACTGGAATGTTCTGGTAGGGAATACACCCACTGTGCATAACCAGTTTTATCAACTTTTGACATTGAGATAACATCCAAAGCTGCAGATGCCACTGGGTTTATAACAGACGGGTAAGTGGTGTTGAGATAAGAGTGAACTCATGTTCGCGTAGCCTTTTATTATTTTCATGATTTCATCTCCCTTTCTTTAGCTTTAGTGAGAATTTCTCACTGAATATTAACTTTTGTAGTGTCTTCATTCCTATGTACGTACGCGCCATGTGGGTACGATCTAGACTAAGATGTCAGGCCAGCGCCCGTATTCATAATCAACGTAAGTTAGGCCTACCATTAATCCAGGCTGTTAGGCCCACCCACCCATTTAATAAGTGACTTGACTTATCTAGGCCTACCTGTATTGAAAGCGGAAAATCTTAATTTGCAGAGATATCTAACAGTCCTAGTAAGGGAAATTAAGCCGGACAACTTCCTTAACTACGATGCTATACATTGTAGAAGTAGAAAATACCATATCAACTCCCTAACTTCAGTAGCGTGGTTTTGGCTGACTTGGATCGTCTAACCATCTAATTAGACTGTAAAAGTGGTATTTTCTAGCTGAGCCAGTAGAAAGTAGTGAAGTGCGCTTGCTGTGGCTGGTGTGTTTTTCACGCTACCAAATCTGGTGAGTTGATATGGTAGGTACTTGTACAACTGAACAAGACCACAATGGCTGGATAAATTGCCGAACTGACGTCACCTATTTTGTTTCCCTTTTGTTGATATTCTTCCATTTTTTTTCAACATGTTGAATCTGCAAGATCCTAGAACCGAGACACTGCTCCTCTCTCTCCTCGATTAATTGAACTCTTTGTTCTATTTACGCTGGTCCTTGATGTAAAATATTAGATGCTAGCATCACAATCCATTGTCCACCGATGTAATGGATAGCGAGATCTGGGTCTCTATAATGAAACGCGGGCAGTATCCTGAATTTCTGATTTACCTTATTGAATTCGACTTGGAAAAGGGAATCCGTTGGGCAAAGATCCATATCCTTCTATATCATGTCTACTATCAGCTTTCGTAGTGTGTTTGTTTCCTGACACGTATCATTCGTTAGGTCTTCTTTCCGTGCACTAGAAGCCCATATTGTGGTGAGACTTGTGTACTGGTGCAAGCTTTGCAACACCAAAGGTATCTCAGATGTTCCGTCAACATCTTGATTTGTCCCCACAATCTCCATAATATTTGTCGTCAGGGAGTCGAAGCGTGAGCAGAGGAGCCTTCCCTGTTCCCAACGCTCGCTCAGACTTCGAAGGATAAACATGGTATCTCGTACCATCACCCAGATTTTCAGTGTACGTAAGTCATCGCTGCTCTGATCTCCTGTGCGAAGACCCCAGGAACTGTAAAGTGCCATGAGACCTGTCCAATACACCTTTTCACAAGCGACCTGAACGTAGAATATGGAATTCGTTTCCACCAATCGACGGTAGATGCCGATGAACCCGATTGTAGAATGCCAAAGCTCGTTCAGCTCGCTCATTGTTCGTTTAGCAAGCAATCTGCAAGGCCTCAGTAGAAGCATGCGGCCCATCAGCCATTCGCTCTCCAGAAGAGTCCTTGTCGGTAGCTGAGAGCTTGCTTCTTTCCACTCTGCCAACTTGCGCGAGAGTTGCATGAACGTCTCTCGTGCGACATAAGAATCTGCGCCGGTGCTGTCATTGAGGCGGTTGTAAATCTCAGACTGGATCTGTAGAGCGCGATATCGCTGTAAGTACCCGTGAATCTCAACAGGTGTGGCCGGGATCTCGATTCTAAACGTTGGTAGGGACACACTGATAGCCGAGTCAGATATCTCTGTAGGGCGTCCACATCCTAGACTCATCGACCGATCGAATGCGTAAACGCTCCACCACAGACGACGTCGCGTTTCCAACAAGCTCACTTCGACCGAATCAGGAGGTTGAGGATCCTGGTGCAGCCCAAGGTCTACGCACATGCGCATACCAACGCCAATCAGATACCATGCGTCGAGCAGCGAGGGATTCAAAGTCGCGAATTGTATAAGAAACAATATGGACTGCACCCCGATAATATTGCCTGGTATGATGGCAGACTCTCGGAACGCCAAAGCATTTCGGAACAGTCTTTCTGCCTGTGCTGATATCACGCTATCTGCACTACGCGAGAGGCTGGAAGCTGATATTGCCAGTACTAACAGCACTGTGAAATAGCTATACCCGTGGCTAATGGACGAATGATCAAAGTCTTGTACACTAGGTGACAGTATGCTGATTGGGTCTGGGGGACGTTGAGAGTTCATGCCTTGTGCAGAGGCTGACGACGCGCCGGAAAAGACATGTTGAAATTGCACCCAAAACCCCTGAATGGAGAAGAAAGGGAGACGCGGATATACGTTGTCTAAGTAATGTTTCGCAAGACTCAAAGCAGTAGACTCCTTAGGCAGGCAAGGTGTTATCTCACCTTCCTGGGCCTGGTGGATGGTTGATGATGAGATCTGATCGGTGCCTGCGGTGGCTAAAACAAGCGTTGAAAGTGTTGGACCTCCTGTTGCCGATGCGTATGAGGATGGAATAATCGGAAGAGCTTCTATATCGTTGACCAAAGAGTCAATCATTGAGCTCTCCTGTGCTTTCGGTGGTTGTTGATGTCTTGACTGTTGAACATGTGATGATGGGGAGGGAGAGTCATCCTGTCCGGTCTGTAGTTGAGCAAGTCGCTGCTGAGCATCGGCTATCTTTTGTAGGAGGACTGTAGGGTAATCTCTTCCACGACTTGACGTGTCATTCTGAAGGGAGCAAGTATTTTGGCGGCCTGATCGGACACAGCGGCCGCAAGCTGGAGCAGCCCCATCACACTGTAAACGTTTGAGCATGTGCACGATAAAAAATGGACAGATGTAGTCGTACATACCTTGCTCTTTCGGCTTTTACAAAAACTACATGCCGAGAAAATTTGAGACACTTTCAACGATACATTTCTCAAAGGACCTTGTCCGTTATGGGATGTAGCCTGAGCCATTTCAGCATGGGATGGTACAAGTCACTGTCACTGATCTCAGAAGATATCCATGTCGTAACAGCTTCAGTCCTTGGAATCTGGTGCCACAAAGGCGCGTTGTCTGCGCTGCGGGGAAATAAAGCGATTAACGGAACCACCGTCGGCTTGCATTCCGCGGAGTTTGTGGATCGTCATGGTAGCCATGGCCCATACCATGTCCATACGGACAAATCATTGGCGTCGTTGAAACCAATCCGTCCGGGGTTCGGGGTATTTAGCGCCGATCCCACTTCGAAGAGCAAGGGTTGACATTTGCTAATAATTCGACAACGGCGGTTCCGTCTGTGCAAAGTATGAGAACCGGTATTAGTCCCTAACAAACTACATCATGTGACTGAATGATGTCGATGTGTGATTGTCAGATTTAAAATATCGAGGTCCTTTGAAGAATTATAGAATTAGAAACAAACTCCTCAGTCTCCTTTCTTTTTTGTGTCTCGACCCATAATCCTTAGTGCCATAAGCAGCCATGGCCCCTGCAAGAATATCCCACGATCCTGTTCTTCGCCGTGAACCAGCAGCTTCAAGTCGTGACTTCCAAGTCCGCAACTTGGATGCAGATCTTTGCGTTTGCGGTGGCGGCTTCGCTGGTACCATCTCTGCAATCGCTGCAGCAAGGAACAATGTCAAAGTCATTCTGATCCAAGACCGTCCTGTCCTAGGAGGCAACGCATCCAGCGAAGTTCGGCTATGGATTCTTGGAGCGACTTCGCATATGTTCAATAACAACCGCTACGCCAGGGAAGGAGGTCTTGTTGATGAGATACTCTTGGAGAATTTGTATCGAAACCCCGAGGGCAACCCTCTGATTCTAGACACAATCCTTTTGGAAAAGGTCAGGCTTGAGTCCAATATCAAGCTATTCCTGAACACCGCATTGGTTGGGTGTGAGAAGGACGGCGATCGAATCAGCTCTATCAGCGCGTTCAGTTCTCAAACATCGCTCAAATTCAACATTCGAGCTGACCAGTTCATCGACTGTACAGGCGACGGCACACTCTCGTTCCTGGCTGGTGCTCCATTCAGAATTGGTGCCGAAAAACGTGATGAATTTGGAGAGCTCTTTGCACCATCGTCAGAGTACGGTCATCTCCTGGGTCACTCTGTTTACTTTTACACCAAGGATGTCGGGAAGCCCGTCAAGTTCGTCGCCCCATCCTATGCTCTCAAAGATGTCGAGGCAGAGATCCCACGGTTCAAAAGCTTCAGCACCAAGGAGATGGGTTGCAATCTTTGGTGGATTGAATATGGTGGTAGACTTGATACCATTCACGATACTGAGGAGATCAAATGGGAGCTATGGAAGGTTGTTTACGGTGTCTGGGACTATTTCAAAAACTCTGGGCGCTTCCCGGAAGCGGAAAACTTGACACTTGAATGGGTAGGCACGATCCCAGGAAAGAGAGAAAGTAGGAGATTTGGTCAGTATTCCTTACTAGGTTTACACGTCCGAGAAGGCTAACCTCTACAGTGGGTCCCAAGATGATGGTCCAGCAGGATGTTGTAGAGCAGAGGTTCCATTCTGACGCTGTCTCTTTCGGTGGTTGGTCACTCGATTTACACCCTGCGGACGGTGTCTTCTCCGAAGTGGACGGCTGCACCCAGTGGCACTCCAAAGGTGAATTTGATTCATATCCAAGAGACTACATGCAACTGACATATATCTATCCAGGTGTCTACCAGATACCGTTTTCCTCTATGGTTTGCTCAGAGATACCAAATCTTATGTACGGAGGTCGCATCATCTCGGCATCTCATGTTGCTTTCGCATCCACAAGAGTCATGGCGACATGTGGAGCCAACGCCAACGCTTTGGGAGTTGCAGCCTCATTGTGCAAGGCGAAGGCCATTGATCCTATACAGCTACTCCAAAAAGGCGAGATGAAGAATTTCCAACTTGAGCTCATGCGCTTTGGCCAGTTCATTCCAGGGTATAAGCTTGAAGATGCCAAAGATCTTGTCCGGTCAGCTTCAAAGATCGACGGCTCGCCAGCTTTTGAACTGTCGCAGCTCCTAGCCGACGGGCCACCCAAAGTCTTGGTCAGAAGTCTTGCACAGATGTTACCCATATCACAGGGACCAGTCCCCAAGTTCTCCATTACGGCCATATCAGTTGAGGCTACCAAGCTGACCGTCCAGCTTCGAGGTTCTCAGAAGCCTTATAACTATACGCCTGAGGTCATCTTGGCCGAGAAAACGTTCTCACTCGATCCAGGTGCAAATGACCTTGTCATTGACTTCGGGATCGAGAATCCTCAGACTCAATATGTCTTCCTTGCCTTTATCCAGAACGAGGCTGTCGCACTCTGTACGAGCAAGACCCGCGTTTCAGCTCTCATGACAGTCGAACACGAATGCACACAAATTCCACCTAGTGACGTTGGCGTGGATGAATTCGAGCGATGGACGCCCGTTAGGAGGCCGATGGGTCACAACCTTGCTTTAGGCGTGGAGCCACCCCTCAAGGCATGGGGCGTTGAGAACATCCGCAACGGTGTTCCCCGTCCGACCAAGAGAACCAATTGTTGGGTTCCTTCCTCGAACGCGTCTGGCAGAAAACTTCTTAAAGTTTCTTGGAATAGTCCAGTCGAAATGAGCAGAGTGGTCGTATGCTTTGATACAGACTACGATCATGCCCTCGAGTCTGTCTTGAGAGGCCATCCGGAGAGAGCCATTCCATTTTGCGTGAAGAAGTGGCGCCTCCTAGACCTTTCTCAAGGCGAACAAGAACTATACATTGAAGATGAGAACCACATGTCGCGACGCGAGGTGGTTCTTGATTCCAGCAGGAAGGTGACAGATCTTGGAGTAGAGATCCTAGAGCTCAATGGAGGCGAGAACGTTCTTGGTGGCATATTTGAGGTGCGCGTATATGAATAGGGTTATGACATATTGTTCTAGATTTAAATGATTCAGACTATCTCTTTGTGCAGTGAACATTTCCTCTTCCAAGCAGCCACATCTTTGCTTGCCACTCTAATTGTTTGCTCCCACAGAATAGCACCGGTTCGTCTGTCCTATTAACAAAAGGTTCAATATCTCGTAACTCCATTCTCCGAAGGCAAAAGCCACTGTTTCCATCTAAGTTCTGCGAGAGTCTTTTTAATCGTTCGTGCCACCATTGAGATGGTTTGCCATCTACCATCACATCACCTTCTTCTCCATTCGTTATAAAAATTCGCACCATACTCCAGTCTCTTGGGCGGAGCAGTTGATGGGTTAGTAAATATTCGATAGCGCCAAAGTCGTTGGCTCGAATGCTACACATCAGAACTGGCTTCTTCTCCCCGTCCTCGGGACTGCTCCTGTGGTTCATTTCCACCGCCATAGCAATAAACGGGGCGATGCCAGTTCCTCCAGCGATACAGATCAGCCTCTGGACACCGTCAAGTATTTCGGGTGGGAATCCACCAGCAGCTTGGACAATGTTTGCAACCAACGGATCCCGTGGACGTGGAAGCCCGAGTAGACCCGTGACACGTCCATTTCGAGCCATAAGCGAAATGGTTTCGATCGCACCATTATCCGCGTATCCAACATGGTATGGAGTAAAGGAGAGCCGTCTTTCCTCTTCTGACAGGTTCTGAGGTCCTGATATTGGATCGAGATCTCGAGGTAATTGAATGGTCAAGTGTTGACCAGGACGGAAGCTCCGATTGAAGTCAAGATTGGCTTGGACAGCAAAGGTATGAACACTGAGATTTGGCGTTAAACGGGTGGAAGAAACATGCTTGAGCATGTCAGGCGTTGAGTGGGCACCGTTCGTGTGGGATTTGGCGCTATCGAAACTCATCTTAGCTCAATAACGACTTTTGTGTCCAATTGATTCACTCTGTAGATATCAGCTGCCAGAGATTTGGGATCAAGCCTCAAATAGTCAAGCCATCGATGGGTCGCGCTCCGAGAATCTTTGCCATGCTAAACAATTCGAACCATCAATAGCCATGGAATTCATCCTTCCGTTCAGCCGCGCGAGACGGAACCGCCGTGAGGGGCCATAATGGGTGGCGGAGGTTCCGACTATCATGCTATCGAATACCCACATCGCGGAATGTTTCCAGCAACCTAGTCGAAGCCCTCGACCAAAACACCATCTCCGCGCTTCCCCAGATTCCAACCGTGTTGATAAGGTTAAAAATGATAACTTCCCCAGATATTTTGCGGGGAATATCTTCAAGCACGAGCATTCAATCATTCTACTGGATCATTTGAACACTTTGTTATTACAATGGCTACAGTTTTGGGCGCAGCACAGCCCAAGTTGAGCGCTTGGCTGTTCTTCAGCATCGTCGTCATCTCGATGGGATCGATCTTTTGGGGGTAAGAAATCATCCTACAGATATATTACTCACCAGATTACTGACAAAGTATCAGTTATGACATCGGCATCTTGAGTACTATCTATGTATCCCCTGGCTTCAATAAGGCCCTCGATAATCCATCTTCGAGCAACAAGGGCCTCATCACTTCCATATTCTACGCAGGCCAATTTGTTGGCTTCGCATTCTTTGCAGGTCCCTTGAACAATCGCTATGGTCGGCGCTGGGCAGGATTTGGGGGCGTGTGCCTCCTCTGTGTAGGCGCTGCCATACAAACCGGTTCAGTTCACCTTGCTATGATGGTAGTTGGAAGAATCGTTGCAGGTCTTGGTACCGGCGTGGTATCTACGTCTGTCCCGCTCTACCTGAGTGAGATTTCACCTGCCAAGAATCGAGGACTCTACGTTGCTGCGAACCAGGTCGGCATTGTGTCGGGGTAAGTCAAGACTGAAATTTTAAATGCAATCATCTTCAAATTCTAATTAGACCAGCATATCGATTGCGTTCTGGGTTGGGTATGGATACTCCTTCTGGAATACTGGTAATGGTATCGATCTGGAGTGGCGTCTATCCAATGCCATGCAATTCGTTCCTGCCGTGCTCTTCTTGACAGGTGTTCCTTTTATCCCCGAGAGGTATGTCCTTTGCCCGTGCACTCACCGTGTCCAATACTCATCTACATACCTGGTAGTCCTCGATGGCTCGTCGAGTCAGATCAGATCGAAGCCGCAAGCCGAGCACTTTCCAAGTTACGCGGCCTTTCTCCGAGCGAAGTCCAGCCTGAGCTTGACGAGATCCGCGCCAACATTCTCTGGCACCAAGAAAACTCCATCACGTCTGCACGAGTTTTCATCCAGCAGAAGCCATTGTGGTCGCGACTCTGGCGCGCGTGGTCACTCGCATTTCTTCAGCAAATGAGTGGTGCTGCTGGCATCAGATACTACCTCCCGACAAACTTTATCGCTGCTGGTACTTCGGAAGAATTGAGTCTGCTTGCCTCTGGCATTGACGGGACTGTCCAAGTTGCATGCACTGTTGCTGCCATGTTCTTCATCGACAAGCTTGGTCGAAGGCACTCTCTCGGAGTTGGTGCCATAATCATGGCTTTTTGTTTGATGGTAAGTTGTCAGATTCCCGCAAGGCGATTGGTCACTGACAAGAGGTAGATCAACGGCGCTCTACAACTCGCTTATCCCGGCCAGACAAACTCACACGCCAACTACGTCAACATCTTTTTTATCTTTTTCTTCACGGTCGGATGTAAGTTCTTGGTTAATTCTCGCACTCACAAACACATACTTATGAGTTTTTTCCAACAGACAGCATGGGTTTCGGCCCCTGCGCATGGATCTACGCATCTGAGATCTTCCCAGCAAACTGTCGTTCCAAGGGTCTCGGCATTTCCTCCTCTGGTGCATCTCTAGGCTCCATCATCGTGGGTCAAGTCTGGCCTGTTGCTGTCTCTCACATCGGTCCAAAGGTTTATTTCATCTTCATGTCCTTTAACGTCTTCTCTGCGATCCTTGTCTATTCATGCTACCCTGAGACGAAGAACAAGACGTTGGAAGAGCTCGATTCGCATTTCGGCTCGCTTAATGTTCATTCGGAGGAAGTTGCTACGCCAAAACAGATGCTTGGTGGGGAAGAAGAACGCGTCGAGGCACGCGCAAAGGGCGTTTGAGTAGGGCTAGATCTGATTGACATCTGACTATTTCGAGGGATGAGACGATTTATCTCTTATTTTCAAGAATCGAAACAAGTTTTGTTGTTTATTCATCATGCTATCTTTTTTACTAGCCATTTGCATTGTTTGGAAATTGTAAAATAGTGTGTGATACTACGTGAAAGAGCTGCCGATGGATAACAAAAATTTGTGGTCCAATTTTCCAACCATCGACTTATTTCACCCAAGATAATTTGGATCAGTACGGGAAAGTTTATCCAAGCTTACTGGTATAAAGTCTTGATTATAACAATCAACTAAGAAATATCAATTCTTTGTTAGGACAGATGATTCAATTATATCGTTTCTTGAGTAGATTGCAACATGTCTTTTGCTACCCTATTACACGTCAGATCGCTAATTAAACTACAGGGACCATGGGGAGTATGACTTTGCCGAAGGAAGAAATCCTATGTTAGCCGATGCGGGGGAGCCTCTAGGAGCTATACCTCAATAGCCTTAGCAAGAGAGAGCGCGGAATGAGTTCCATATTTACTGTCTCCGCATTTCTGTAGACTACTTCAAACTGATGAAACTGTAAACAACAAACACCACAGCTTTCATGAAGGCGTTCATCAATGGCAGACATTCATTCAGATCTCCATCCGGATTTCCATGAGAGAAGGAAAGCAGAGTATATCAATCGACTACTGCCCCCAACTGAAGTGTTCAAGACATGGATCTGCAATGTTTTGTACGCCCATATGACTTTCTCCCTCAATCCACACGCCTGACTTTAGTGTTCCCGGCAGACAATAAATGCCTGTAATCGCTGTAGAAAGCGAAAAGCACGCTGCGATACGGGTACCGATCAAGTCTATACACCTTGCCATCCTCTTTGACTAACGTCAGGCTAGAGATTCCAGCATGCCAACCATGTCAAAACTCAGGGTCAATCTGCGAATATACAGACGGGCGTTCAGGCAAAGTCCACCCAAGGAGTTTCATCCATGAACTCGAGAGACAGCTCATGGAATTAGAGACGCAGATACATGATGCCGAGAATGCATCGACCGAAGTGTCGCCAGCTACTTCGAATCTGACATCTAGCGATGAGGCCACCCAGACTTTCACCATTGGGAGTGGTGAGGGACATCAAACCTTTGTCGGGTCTTCAAGTGGTACAGTAGCCTCTATAGTATTGACAGCCGATTCTGACATCATTAAGGAATTCACTTGGTTCGATCAGCCCTCGAGTGCGCTCAGCAGGATTACTCGAATCTCGAAACACCGTCAGAGTCTGCAGAAGTGCGACCGAATGTTCCAGAGCCACAAAAAAATAATGCAAAAGCTGCTCTGCCGCCACAAGAGTTGGCTAATAGCCTCAAAGACACCTTTTTTAACTGTTATCAAGTTCAGTATCCCATTCTCAACCAGGAACAATTCGAGGAGACCATGTCGCAATTCTACGATAATCATGATGGAAGAAGCAACATTTCTGACTTGTCACCCGCTGAGGTACGAGTGCGTTTCATGATCAACATGGTACTTGCGATTCCCCTCATGTCTATGGCCGGGGACAATGAAGAAAGCCATGCACTGTCAAAGGGTCTCACTGCCAATGCCATGGTCGATGTAAGCCATATCATGCAGACAAGAAACGTGCAGTCTCTCCAATGTCTACTGCTACTCTTATTATTGTCGATAGTAGACTCTTCTTCTGCGCCCGTCTGGTATATATCAGGCCTATGCATGAGGATGTGCATCGACTTGGGATATCATTCAGAAAGGACTATTAGCATGTCTTCTTCAGTGGGCACAACCAACACGCGCAAAGAAGAAGAAGCAGATATCAAGCGACGACTCTTTTGGATTGCGTACAGCTTTGACAGAATCTTCAACACTCTACTGGGTCGTCCGTTCACCTTTGACAATTTGTCAGTGGATATTGACTTGCCTGGCTGCTCGATGACGTCTACAAACCGACGACAGACATTACATTGGCTCGAACTGCAACGACTACAGAGCGAGATCGTTCATAGACTTCATGGCACCCGGGAAGCCATAAATAGACACCGCACGGAAGAATCAGATTTTGAGCTGTCTGAATGGACGAACAAAATGGCACAAAGTCTAAAAGATTGGAGTACGGACGCCCAAACTCTTGCTGACCCTTGTGGCTGCGACGTTAATTGGTGGAGCTACTGGCATAGAGCAGCTTTGCTCATTCTGTACCGACCATCTTCGTTGCGGCCATGCCTCAGTCCATCCGAGACTTTATCTTGCTACATGGCTGCACAGGACCTCATACAACTGTCATTTCTCCGTATTAGTGAAGGCCTCGCGGACTTCACTTGGGTTGATCTTCACTTCCAATTCATGAGTGGTATTACTATGATACTCATTATATGGAAGAATGTAGAAGCGAGGAACAAGGCTCAAGAGGATTGGGTCTCGCTCAAGAGTAGCCTGTTTCAGTGGAAGTTGATATTGGAGAGACTTGGAGCTCGTTGGGAACGGATCGGTCGAGCTCGTGAAGTACTGTCCAAATTGGCCGATGCTACGGTTGACCTGGTGGAGAAGGACCCTGCAAGATTTACAGGCACCCTTCAAGCACGGCCGTTGCAAAGCATGAGAGAAACACGACGTAGCCAAAGGCACTCGATCATACAAAGACTTCGAAATTTATCGCAGCAAGATCAAAGTCAAACTGGAGGCCATCGGGACTCGAGTTTACCTTATTCAAACACAGTATCTGACAGAGGTACCATACAGTCGTGCAACAACAATCCCGAACGTCGAGGTCAGGATGTGACCAACATGCAGGAGCTTCCAGCAGGACCCGCAGGGTGGAGCTGGACCGACTCAAACACTAATCTGCAACAAGAGCCAGCTCTTGGATCACAAGTAGTCGGCAACGCCTCGGACTTGGAGGCAGAAGAAACACTCTGGCCACTACTCAATCTATCTGATATCACGACCGGCACTGATGAGTTGGATCTCTGGGCATATTTCTCCGCTCCGATGTTGGGCATGGAAAACTTATCTATCCCAAACTTCAATGCTGGCATCAGGCTTGACGAGTCCCTGAGCAATAGCATCTTAAACTTTCAAGGGGATCTCAACCACTTGCCTCCTTAAACCAAAACTAACGGTACTGCGGGAAGTGATTACACACAAGGGTATTATGCTACGCGGGCGGACCCTCCCCTGTTACAATGACTGTGTGGCAGATCTGCGCGACGCGCAAACCACGTCCAGCACAAAAAGTACATCGCCCCTTTAGCCACTCAAGAGCAGATCTCCAGTCACGCAACTCCAGATCGTCGTTCTGTCGCTCCTGCCTTCTCGGATCGATCTTCCATTACTATTCTCTGGTGCTTGACTCTAGACGACGGAAGTAGGGAAAGACAGCATGGGAGGGAGTCTCTCATACAATCTCCAGCCACCAACCATCAGGATCCTAACCTCACTTCGATAATATCACGACCAGCAACCCTTTGCCTTTGTCTATAGGTATTTTTTTCAGAAACAACCGCATACATTAGATTATTTATATATATCTAACACTTAGCCGTGGCGGATGAAGGCTGTGCACTGGTCTATTGATTATTCGCTGGCAGTTGTTGAATAGACGGCTGAACTATGATTTGTCATCTGCAAACTATTGCTGAAGAAATATATTATCGCTGTGCTTCCTTAACATAATAGAACTTCCCCACAGTTGCCACTCCTTTCAACTCGAGTAATAGCAAGTTCGCTTGACTGTCCTCCTTCAATGGTCGTAGTACATTTTGCGATGTCTGCATACTATCCGTGGCTTCTGATTAATATTTTACTATAATGGTTCTTATATCTCCCATTTCACCTAAATATACTCTTAATAAACCCTAGCACTATAAATCTAACTGTTTCTATTATATTATATCAAGAACTAGGTAGTTAGTAGATTGTTGGATTTTATTCTAATATTTGTAAGTTTTTAATACGTTAAAGAAATAATATAGGTCAAATGGCTCTAGGTGTAGAGATTTCTTTTGAAACATCTGTATTAAATCGGACACTATATTAAAGTTGTGATACAGCATTATTATAAAGCGTGATATTGTCTCCCATAACTACATTCCTCCTCCACCGCCTCAACTGCCACGAACAGTAGCCAGATTTACTTTGATACGACGGCCATGAACTCTAATAAACATGAGGTTAAGAAAGGGTATCAGATAAGGCTAGGATGTGCACTTACTCCTGATCATCCAGCCCCTTGACTGCAGCATCGGCTTCTGAGGCACTGCTGAATGTAACGAAACCGAAGCCTCTTGACCGGCCAGTTTCTCGGTCGCGCATTACAATCTTACGTTCGAGATTAGTTTCAGGCGTTGATGCGTAAAAGTAAAGTAGCTTACTGTGTCGAGGACATTACCAAAGTCTGAAAAGGGCTGTCGGAGGGTTTCATCTGTTGTGTTCCAGGACAGATTACTATTCACAGTTAAAAAGGAATTCCCAATAACGTTTCCGAACTAATTCTTACCCGACAAATACCTTGGCAGACATGGTGATAGGACCTTTGGAGAGATTGTAGTAGGTGGTAAATATGAAGGATAGAGAGTGATGTGCACATAATAGGTCAAGAGGAATCTGGCACTTTATATCCCCTCCCTTTAATTAATAAAGCTTTGCATCTTTTGATCCCTCTCCTACGTCATTTCCGCATTCACATAGCAAAGTAAGACATAACTACTTCAGTGGGCCAATGTAACAACAGCCTCACTGCATCGATTCAATGTCTCAGCCAAGTTACCATTGACTAGGTTTAGCGTAAAGCACGATGATGAGCTGTATCTGTTGGTGGCCAATCCTCAGCATTTCGATCTGTTACTCAAGCCGGTTTCATCAGTTCAGCTGAACTTTGACTTAAATCCCAAGACCTACGCTATATAGCTATTGGCATACTCAGGAAATAGAGGGTGGGGATGTTTTAGAACACGTCAGTATAATCTTTTCCCAACCTCAACCTCCTCCCTTTTCTGACCTCGACCCTCTTCGCTTTGTCTTCTTTCGTTTTCTTTCATAACTAACCAAACGCTTCCCGGTCCTTCCGCCCTCTCCTCTCCTCTCCTTTCTTCTTTTACTTTGCTCGTCACCAGTGGGAAACCTGTGCTACCAGCTACATGAAGAAGCGGAGCCCCTTACTTACACTTCAACAACGCTAGCAGCCTAGCAGTCTCTCCCTACTGCAACCACAACAGGTGCGGTCTAAAAACAACCCGAGAAGGCTAGTCCTACAACCAAGCCCTCTCTTCTTTACTCACCTTTCTCTACCTCGCTTTCCTGACTTTAACTTTAACCTGACCTCTTAACCCTAACCCGTTGTTGGGTTGGTCGGAAGTATTCTAAGCTAGAAGACAACAAAGAACGTAACTCCAACGTATCGTTATTTACTTGAACATTGGCAGATGCACACAACACCCTGGAATCATACCTAGAGAATAGCTTCTGAATATCTTCCATATATAGAAGACTCCTAATGGCGCCCATGAAATCATCTCCCTTACCGTTCCTCTCAATTTTCTTCCACTTGACCTTTCTCCTCCTCCTAAGAGTTGCAGATATGAAGCGTGATCTTTCAATACGGTATAGATAGCTTTATCTTCGGGTACGAACAGGTGACACCGGCCATATATTGTGTTGGTCAAAGTACTGTTAAGATTGTGCCGTCTTATAGTGCAAGCACAGTGAGGGACAGACTTGTCGCATGGCGGTGCGGCCATGGTGTGTGCTCACTGGGAAGCTCTCACAGAAATTAGGTTAGACTCAGAGTGTGCGTGGTTCGCCAGCTGGGACCAGGAAAATTAATGGAGCCCCGAAGGAAGCTGTTTGAATTCAAAACAACTTCCACGTTGGCTATCTTAATGATGCAGGGGTTTTAAGACATTCTGCATGGTTACTTCATTCCTACATCACTCGACCGCGACGATCGAAGCGCCCGACGAAGCTCTTCACCGGCCTCGGGGTGTCAGAATACAGCGGAAGGGCTTGCACCAAAGATTGCCGATCTCCCACCCAGATCCTTCCGCTGTTTTTTGTTACCCCCTATACCAGCTACCTACTACACTAATGACCTCTTTGCCGCGGGTAGTGTTGGAGAAGTGGCATGTAAGATGGTGTTACATAGGTAGCCATCTCAAGGGGCGGTGCCTCACGATGATACCAGAATTGTCTGAACAGCTTTACAAACAGCGTGTTCAACAACCAAGTTAAGTAATCATAGGGCCTATCGCTAGGCTATTCCACCAACCAAGTTACTGGTTGTTGGACACTGATTACAGATCTGTTGCAGGTTCAGCGGGTCTCGTATCTTGGCCTCTCCTCTTCAGATATTGAGACAAGGAGGGAGAACGAAGAGCAAGAAGGACACAACACATCTGTAGATCAGTCAGAGACATGATCATGATCCCAAATCAATCATTCGCGGTTCTCCACACTCAATATGCAGTTCTCCATCTTCTGATCATCTACTCCATCATTCTATGAGCACGCGCGTCTGACATGCAGAGCCTACTTAGAATGATTTTTCCCGAGGACACGGTATTTGTTAAGGTCACAGGGCTGGAAGTGTCATGCATCGGGCCCCTGCTGAGACCAATTCTCGAACACAGGCTGTTCCAGATATCGCCAACAGCCTCAACTTCAAAACATCTGCATCGCCAAGCGGGACTTTCCTATGTGCTGAAATGAGACCCTTCTTTCCTTCTTTCTCAGTCGAATCAAGTACACTTTTTATCATCTTCTCACCGTGTATGCGATACACCCTATCGCAATCCAGGCCGTTATATCCCAGCCCGAGTATTCATCTAGCTCCCTAAGCAACCAACAACAACGAAGCTATCAATTCCGTCCTCGAAAACGACAGCGGCAGGACCAATCTGTTCGTTTAAGACCACCTTCGTCTAATAGCACAGGGACGAGCATTGGCCGACACTATGCCGTCGGAGACGATGAGGCACTCTACCATCTCTTCGCCTCGTATCCAGAGACGTTCACGACCGCTCCACAGCCCCATGGGTAGCGCGCACTGAACGAGCCACCATGGGGCTATGATTTGATCAAGAGATCCACCATTGAAACGATTTCCCAACCCAAGGAGGACGACCGCAGCGAGTAATAATACCTACAACAGGCCCGGAAATCGACAGGCTGAATTCCTGCTCTACACCGCAACCATCACAAGAGCAATCGTCTCCAACAAGGCCCCAGTTTCAGTCCGCCCTCAGGCTATTGCGCGAGGTTATTGGGACAGACAGGCGACTGACCCTCGAGCTCGTCCGGTCATACGAACATGTCCGCCAATGGCGTGAGAGATGGGGGTATTCGCCGCTCAGTTCAGATGCACTCGAATCACCCCCGCCCTACTCGCCTCACCAATACAGGCACTCTCCGACTATAGCCTCGCCTAGCATAGAGCACAGACAGATACGATACAGGGAACTGCACTGGGAGAGATTCTGAACTAGATGAATGACTGCCCAAGTATACCATCGAATTCCTCTTGATAACACGGAGAAGCGCATTGGGAAGCCGAAATCGCCATGCAGTGGCTAGGGGTGGTAGAAAAGCTCGACTAATGATTGGGGTATCAGAGACCAAGAACTCAAGATTCTGTCTAGATCGACATAAACTGGACATGTTATCGTCTTTCTTACACTAAGCGATTCCAACTTGCTATTTCTTTGGGAAACAGGTATAATGTTATTAATCATGATGCACATTCCAACGCTACCTTGACTTGGTCGAGCCATGGTCAACCTTCTACGATGTAGAGAAAGTGTATAGAGCTGGTAGATCTTGCCGGCACTAGTGAGGATTGTCAGCTATTCGCGCATATAGCTTATTAATCTCCTGGGTAATATTAGCCGGTGGGTAGGCGACGGAACCCCCGATGTCGAGCTCAGACCTTGGCTCTTCCGACAGCTAGCCTAAAACTAATGGAAAGGAGGTCATCAGCTCTGGACCCCTGTATAATTCGCACGCCCTAGCGCATCTGGACGGCCCTGGACTCGCGCGGCGGTTCCTTCACAAAGCATCCCCACCAGAATCTCAACCCCTGTGTAGAAAGACGATCGTGAATGCGGGGAGACTGGGGAACCCCAGAACGGAATTAATCCCGAGCATAGACACCATCGAACACTTAGCTCAACTATGCGGAGCAAGAGGAAGAGAATCGCGCATATAAACTGGAACAAATCCGTCGTTATGGATGATTCTGCAGTGCCTCATCCGGTATATCAATATGGCAAATCTTAAGCTCTTTATCTATCTTGCTGCGCTTTCGAGAGTACATGCTACGGTTACGCCTGGTGGCCTCGCTACCATATCAACCGCCGTAGATGTTAACAGCCAGGCTGGATGGTGGAATCCCTTGGATGAATATGGCGGTTACGACTGGCTGGCCTACCTTCAAAACCCTCCTGGTGGAAGCACAGCCAACAACAACGTGATGGTAGCTCGTCGCTCCATTTCCGATGGCACCATCTCCCGCGACTGTGTCAAGACTTCTGCTGGTCAATGTGCTGTTTTCGCAGATGACCTTGGGCACAACACTCCGAGCATCGCTGTAGATGGTGACGGTTACGTCCATGTCTTCACCAGCATGCACAATGAACCGTGGCAGTACTTTCGGTCCGGCACGCCATACAGCGGTACCTTGGTCGATGCCAGCTCTGAAATGCCGGATCAAACCGTCAAGTTCACCTACCCTGTCATCAAGCGTGACGCTAATGGTAATTTATGGTTGATCATCCGCGGACAAGCACCCAACGACAACAACACAAAAGGTGGTTACTTTTACAAGTACTCGACCGAAGATGGATCATGGTCACGTGTTGCTATCTGGGCATACAACAAAGGATACTCAGTATACCCAGACGACATCGCTTTCTCGTCGGATGGTGATGTCCATCTCCAGTGGGAGTGGAGCAAGTACCCTGCGTCTGCTGTGCGCCATCAGGGAAGCTACGTGCGCTACAGCCCATCGACAAAAGCCTTCACGTCAGCTTCAGGAGCCACAGTCTCTCTTCCCATTACACAGAACAGCGCCGATGTTGTCTATCAGCCGTTGACGTCAGGTGAGACGTACAGCGGCGATATCAATGCCTCGCCAGGTCCTTCCTTCCAAAGCGCGAAGATGGCACTCTATGAAAGGCCTGATGGATCTATTCACATCCAGCATGCATATCGCTTCAAGACTTCCAACGCAGGAGCATGGCAGATCCGTCGTGCCACTGCTACATACGGAAACCAGGATCCTTGGAAGCGGGAAATACTGTACCAAGACAGCGAGACAAGTGCTGCACTAGGCACCACGCATGATGGTACGAGTGCGCGTATATACTATTGCCGCTCCTCAGCCAGTGCATACGTGCTAGAGAATGTCGGCGGTGCTGGCTGGACCAATACAGCTCTTGAGCCTGTGGTAGGGAAGAAAGTGCAGCGTCTCCAAGCACTGATGAGGAGTGATGGAACTGACGTCTTGTACCTGGGATCCCCTACGAACGTCAACTCTACAACTGGAAGCCTGTACCTTATGACGGTTGGGGGACGAGATTGAAGCCGTAAAACTGTTATGTGGCGGTAGAGAAGGTGCCCGGTATGGACGAGAAGCTGGCGGCACCCTGCTGTTAATATCCTCTTCTTCTGTAGTTACTTTCTAATAGTATGAATAGATATTATAGGAACTTAAGTGCTGGTTTCTATAGAGGTCTTTTCCAAGCGCTTAGGACATATTGAGAGTGATACATAGGCAGCTATATATAATCTTTCATTTTTATATTCCTGATTTTTATTAACATCTTAGAAGGAAGGAATATATATTCTTACTAAAGTTTTTATATAACTATAATTG
>JAAVUI010000547.1:0-63633 GCA_014899075.1 Fusarium goolgardi
ATATTAATTAGTAGACTTAATAAGCTTAATATAGTACTTCTTACTTAAAACCTTACTATAGTAACCTAACTTAATTAACTACCTTTATATATATAGAATTAGATTATCTTTACAGCTTATTAATGTCCCGGATGCGGTCTATTGCAGAGGAGCTGGATGGCAAAGGAAGCTACCTGCCTGCTAGGTAAGTTAGTAGGTACTAAGTTAGCCTACCAGCCCAACTTTCGCCAATCAACCCGACCGCCGGCGAGCAAACGCCAGGGCCTCCATGTCGTCAGAAAGGTCCCACAGCTCTTGAACTGCATCTTTGAGTCCACCTGTTGCAGATTTGACACTGCAGATGGATGATGTACTCGTTCATGGGTCTTTCCCAGACAATCGAGTATTATTCTTGATGTGAAATCGATTTTTTCCAACATCAAGAGGGCTTTAAGGAAGTGTCTAGTCGACAAAATATTGTCAGTGATTGAAAGCGTTGAATGATTTCGGTGAATTCCAGCTTGGAGGCTGGGGGTAACGAGAACAGTCAAACGAGGTACCTTTTTCTCACATGCGTTGTACAGTACAAGGCGAGACCCAAGCTTGGCTGATCCATTGAGACGTACTCGTACCCACGGCGTTGCATTGCATCGCATCGCATCGCATGCATGGTCTCGCTCGCATCACAAGCGTTTTTTGATACCTGATAACAACTTCAGTTATCTCAATCTGGGTTGCGACTCACATCCTCTTTCTTCAGTTGTTGTTGCTGCTTCAGCTTCTGCTCCTGCCGCCGCTGCACATCATCACCAATTCTGCACAAAATCGAAGTCGAATAAACCCCACATATTCTCCAATTACTTCTTCAATATCATCACCACCACCATCTTTACCACTACCTATCCTATCTGTACCTTCATCTTTGCACCTTGTTTCTCTACTTTCCGCTTTCAAAACCTCTTCTATGACCTTCTCTCAAGTTCCTCAGATCAAAACATATCTCCTCACCGTATCGACTTTACGTATCGCTGCAATAATCACCATTTTCTGCATCCGGCGAAGGCAAAACCATCTTCTCAAACGGCCGAGAATCAATCCCTGTATCAATCGTTCCGGTCGATGTGGTCGCAGCACCCTTGATTTGTACCGGCTGTACCTTTTCCTTGTGTCGTTACTACTGCCCCGTAGCCGTAGCCGCCGCCGCCGACAATCTTTAATTTCGCTCCAGTCCCCCCCAGCCTTGTTGACCAACGCCAAACCGGTCCTGTCCTGGTGCCTCCCCGTCTCGTCAACGAACTGGCTCTTCTTCTCCCAGCCCAACATCTCTCCCACAAACAAAACAAAATTTCACTCAAACTCGAGACGCAACAAACGACAGTCGCAGTCACAGTCACCCTACCTCAAATCATTTCTACGTTCTCTCGATTCCCACACGAAGCCTCCATTGCAGTTCACAAAACACATTTCAGTCATGGGCAACTTCACCTTCAAGTGGTAAGTCGCAAACTTCTTTGCTGCGTTTCGCTTCGCTGTACAGATACAGCGCTGCTTCGCGCTGCTTCGTCTAACTACCGAGTCACAATTTGTCTACCTCTGCGCACAACAACGCCATTGGACTTTGTATGGGAACCCGCTTACTCCCATGCATGTGCCTCTCAATGTTGCTTCGCGTTTTAGTTACGAATTGTGTCATTTTTGTCCATGTCTGAGACAATCAAGACTAACCCCAAGCTTTGCATAGGGAACATCCCGCCGAAGAGGTTTACGTGACCGGCACTTTCGATAACTGGACTAAGAGCGTGAGGCTCGAGAAGGAGGGCGATGTTTTCTCCAAGACTGTCGACCTGAAGGAACCTGAGGGCAAGATCTATTACAAGGTGCGTCAGCGTCAGCGAGCAACGACCCGCAATGCCAACAACTACTCTCCTTTTCCCTCCCAATATTCACTCTGCATTTGACCCCGTTTGAAAACTCCCATGCCCCGTTGTCATGACCATCAGCGCCGAATCAATGCTCCCTCCTCTTTCGCTGGAGTCATACAAAGACAAGAACAATGTCATTACTACCAGCCGGACTTCTGCGCGGTTGGTGTTGCCAAAGCAGGATGGGACATGGAAGTGATGCCCGTGCCGCCCAGGAATCTGTGCTTTGCAGTCATCGCTATCTTCAGAGCTCTTTTGAGCCTAAAAAGCTTGGAGGCGCAATGGTGGTGGCTGCCGTAATCTCAGGCCCCTGTCCAAGGATTTTTTTTTCTTGCAAGTCTCCTACGCTGCCAGGATCGGGGGTTGGGCCCCTGGTTCATTTCCCTGGCTGTCATGTCATGGGTTCTTTGTGGCCCATTTGGCATCTCGCACTATCCCCAACCAAAATCCCCCGCGGTTGGGTATGACGCAAGGCGACCACGATCGCGACGGTTCTGGAATGCGTTACTGAGCGGAGAGCGCTACAGCCAGCCCATATCAAGGCTTTTCTTGGTCACGCCGGTAGAATTCTGTGGCGCCAGCCGACTACCGTATTGCGTTGCGCGGAGACAAAGTCCTTTGGTACTGCCAAGGCGTCTTCAAGTGCACTTGATTTGCTTGCACCCTAGTGTGCCTGCATATCCGACCCGCTCTTGCTCTCAGCTCCGTCCTCCTCTTCGTCATCGCACCAGTTCATTAAACTCACTTTGTCCCCTCTTTCGAAGCCAATTGCTCTCCTTGCACTCTCACACATTTGTCGCAACCACTGCAAGACTGTCGCTCACCATTTGATCTAGTTCATCGTTGACGGCAACTGGATTATCAATCAATCAGCACCTAACGAGCCTGATCTTGAGGGCAACGTAAACAACTTCATTACTCCCGATCAACTTGTCCACGAAACTCCTGCCGCCGCTATTTTTAACACAGTGACGCCTACGTCCACAACTGCAGCCATGGCCAGCGAACAACCTTTGGAGAACAAGCCCACTGAGTCTACGACTCTGGCCGATAAGGTAGCTGAAGAGAGGATTGCTGAAGACAAGACTACCAATGCTGATCTCTGAACAGTCTACCCAAGAGGACAAGCTGCCCCTCGAAACTCCCTCTGACATTCCCGGTGGTTTCCCCATCACCCCCGCGAACGAGCTCGACAAAGCTATTGGTATCAACCCTCTCCCCGCCTCCGAGGGTGCAGGTAACCCCATCAAGCTCGAAGCCGGGGAGAAAATTCCCGAGTCCATCACCGCTCAAAGCACCGTTTCTCATGTGAAGCTGGACAAGGATTCTTATGAGAAGAGTGACGCTTACCCTGGTATCGAGACCGAGCTTCCTCCTGTTTCCTCTAACACTATTCCTGAGTCCAGCCTCCCCATCATTGGTGCGGATGTCATCGCCTTCAACTCTGCTGCACCTACAGCCACTACCGCCGACCTTGCTGCTGAGGTTCCTCTGGAGTCTAATGGCGCTTTCGTTCCTGAGGTCGTGAGGGAGAGCCAGGAGAAGGCCAATGCTGTTACCGAGGCTAGCACAGACCCTACGGAGGTCAAGGAGAAGACTATGGTCGAGGAGGAGCTCAAGGGCACTGTTCCCGAGGCCCCCGCAACCTCAGTAGGCACTGCTGGTGTCGGTACTGAGAAGTCGGAGAACACCCCTGACACCAGCCTCGCCGCTTTGGCCGCCACTGCTGGAGGTGCTGTCATTGCCGCTGGCCTCGCTGCCAAGGAGACGGTGGAGGAGAAGGCTATCCCTGCTCTCAACAACGCTACCGACGCCATCGCCGATACCGCCAACAAGAACCTGCCTGACTCGGTCAAGGAGCAGCTTCCTGTCCCCGCCCAGGAGACTCTTGCTGCCAACAATGAGGAGCAGATCCGAGAGCAAGTTTCTCCCGAGGTTCCTGCCGAGGTCAAGGAGTCTCTGATTGAGGCTGGAAAGGCCCCCGAAGCTGCTGCTAACACTTCTGCCGTCGAGGACAAGAAGGCTGTCGAGAGCGAGCTTCTGAAGGAAGTGAAGCCTGTCACTGGCATTTACGATTCTGTTGTCGAGCAAGAGAAGCCCAAGGATGAGACCAAGCAGGTCTCTCCTGAGGTTCCCGTCGAGGTCAAGGAGTCTATTGCTGAGGCTGGCAAGGCCCCTGAAGCTGCCGCCAACCCTGAGGCCGTCGAGGAAAAGAAGCTGGTTGAAGCTGAGCTTCTTAGAGAGGTCAAGCCCGCGGCCACAATTGACGAGACTCCTCAGGTTGCCCCCGAGGTGCCCACTGAAGTCAAGGACTCTATCGTCGAGGCTGGTGAGCGCCCTGAGGCTGCAGCCAGCACCGAAGCTGTCGAGAACAAGAAGGAGGTTGAGGCTCAGCTCCTCAAGGAAGCCGAGCATGTCCCTGCTGTGGGAGAGGCCAAACCTGTCGTTGAGACCAACCCCGACTCTGCTATCGAGTCTCAGGAAAACAAGACTCAAGAACCCGTATCTGTCGTTCCTGCAGTTGTTCTTCCAGCAGAGAGCAATGCTGAGGAGCTCAAGGCGGAAGCCCCTGAGACTAAGGAGACTGAGCCTATCGCCAAGACAGAGACCCCCGCGGTCGGCAATGGCAGCTCGACGGCCGGCAACGGCACCACAGCGACCGGCAACGGTACCTCAACAACAGAAACTAAACCCACTGATACTTCGCGCAACGGCAGCGCCTCTGCGGCAAGCGGTAAGGAGAAGAAGAAGAACAGACTGAGTTCAATCTTCAGCAAGATCAAGCACAAGCTGTCCGACAAATAGACATGAGAGGACGAGACAACCAAGCTAATGTCGCAATGACGAGGTATCGGAAATGTCTCACGGTTTTTTGTTTTCTTGCGGTTGGTGTCTTCGTTTATCAATGATTCCCCTGGATCCATGAGCAAGAGGAGAGTGGTTGAGGTCACTGAGGGCGTGGATCTCCGTCATATACCTAATTCATATTCCGTTTTTACGCGCATACTTTTGATTGAAACCGGACTTCATGTATGGTAGATCCTGTTGTTAAGTCAGAAGAAAAATATCTTTTTTTATTTTATTCAGGATACATATTCTATGAAGCCATCATGATATCTTTCATAGAGCCATGCTGTAGCTTTTTGATCATGTGATGGATTCGCCTCAATAGCCATTACTAATTTTGTAAACCTTATGTAAGCCTCTTTGAGTATCAAGCAGAAGGTAACGCCATTACTCTGCGCCGAGCCTGTCAACTCCGTCACGATTTGCCCCGCCAGTGACTCGCTCGATCCACCTGCATCTTTCATCCATCAACGGGGTCCGTCCTAGCTGGACCCCTTCGTGAACCTCAATCCGACCCTTTTCATCAAACTACCCAGAGGATTTAATATCTACCTTTTCCTAATTATTCTTAGGTGTGCCCACTGCTCGCCTTCACATCTTGCCAGGCGATAGCCCTTGAACCTGTCTAACCCCCGCCACCGGGATAAAGCGCGAACAGTCGAACGATTGGGCCGATCATTTATCTCATCCCGATTGAGACTTATCAGAAGATAGCCTGCACGCAACATGAACCCCTCTACATCGAATGTGGGAAAGTCTGTCCCTGCGCCATCGAATTCCACAGCTGTTCAAGCTGGCCCAGCGACCTCAAACTTCGAATCATTCCGTCGGCCATCACAGGCTGGTTCCTCATACTCGCAATCGATGCCTCGAAAAGTCCAAGGCTCCCGCAAACAACATCGGAGTCAGCGTAGGCCTGGACTTGGCGACAGATCAAATACTGGTCCTGACGACGAAGATGCCATGGATGAGCTAAGAGCTTTCAGAAATCCCAATAGCAGGCGCGATCAAACCTCAATCACCCACCTACTCAATTACTCCATATCACGCCCGGTCCAGGATCATCATTCGCATTCAAGATCTTATAGAAGAACTCCAACATGGGGACCTGGATCAGGATACCACGCAAGTGACAAGGCTCGATACGTCCATGCCAACTACCGCTTCATCCTTTCTCCAGAGGGTACATATAACAAACAAGCCACGGATGCCGACACCCATCTGGACTGGTCTCTTGTGATGCAGATTATTGCTTCAAGTGAATCGCAGGGTTCATCATGCCCGATTTGTCTTTCCGAACCAGTGGCACCACGAATGGCGAAATGTGGTCATATTTTTTGCTTACCCTGCCTTATCCGGTTCATGAACTCAGTATCGAGTGAGGATGAAGCGAAGGGTCGAGGCCCTAGGTGGAAGAAGTGCCCTATTTGCGAGGACTCGATCTATATGCAAGACGTACGACCTGTCAGGTTTTACGCAGGACAAGAAAGCCCCTTCCCTCGAACTGGCGACGACGTTGTGCTACGATTGATGGCACGCAACGCAAGCTCTACGATGGCGCTTCCGCGAGAGAGTGGCTCTGAAGCTCTATATTCTGTAGATGACATTCCTTGGCATTTTGCTGCGAACGTCCTGGACTACGCTCGCATGATGAAAGGTACCACCGACTACATGGCTGCCCAGTACGATGAGGAGATTGCCGCGCTAGCTCAACAAGCAAAGGAAGATGAGACCCTTTTTGGGCAGAACGATGAATGGTCTCAGAAGGCGATCCGGGCTATTACGACCGCCAAAGAGAAGCTCGCAGAGCTTGAGGTTGTGGAAAGCTCAGCAACGTCAGCAAAGCTCTCTGCAGACGCCGACTTTTATTTTTACAGCTCTCCGCCGCATCTGTACCTCTCACCGCTGGATATCCGTATCCTGAAAACGAAATACGGATCTTTTTCGTCATTTCCTTCTACGCTTCTCCCTCGTGTGGAGCATATATCTACTGGTCATGTAGTTGACGATGCAATGCGCCGAAGGGCGAAATACCTGGGGCACCTTCCTCGTGGATGTGTTGTCAATTTTCTGGAATGTGACTGGACTGATATTGTGCCACAAGAAACGCTGGCATCGTTCTCGGCTGATATCGAGCGGAGACGGAGACGCAACCGAGACAAAGAGACGCAGGAGGAACGCGAGCGTCTCCAGGCCGAGCGCCTTGAAGCTGCAAATATACGCAAGACCACAGGTTACCAGAGGCTTTCTGAACCGTCAGAGGAAGATAACGCCCCTCGAATGGATCTCGAAGAGTTTCTGCCATTGAGCGGCCTCTCTGGCAGCACGCCCCCAGATCCCAGGCCAGGGTTCGAGACACTGGCTGAGATGTCGACCAGCCCATCAAACCAGAAGACTGTTTGGGGCACGAGAGTGATCAATGGATCACCAGAGATGGCAGCTGCCCAACCACTAGACGTTCACGACGGGTGGCTCCGAGATGAGGACCTGTTCGACACGGCCGATATTGCGATGCAAATACAGGCCATTGAAACGGCCGAGAGTAGCGTTCGCCCGGACAGCGTTGGCGGAGCAGGGCCAAGCAGTGGTGGTGGTGGCAATGGTGGTGGCGGTAAGAAGAAAAAGAAACAGAAAATCACGCTCATGAGCACCGGGGGCCGGAGAGGTAACTAGATCTATCGTCCCTGTTTTCAGGTTAAGGAAATATGATTCTTTTTGGGTCCTCTACGGCGTGGCATAGTCGGTTCATACCACTAGTTTTTAAAGCAAAGAGATGGAGCAGGGTTATCAGTAACTGTGTAGAATTTTCAGAGCAACAAAACTGTACGAATAACTGGAGATGAGCAAGAATGAGAATTTGTGCTTGTCAACTGTCTGTAGGGTTAATTCTGATCGCCAGTCATCAAGCCTCGTTCGAAATATAAAGTATATATCACCTCGCCTTTTAACATTTCGTCTATGATGGTCACCGAGATGAACCTTATTCAATGCGATGTAGATGCCAAATCACATCTATCGAGTCGCTGGCTCAAGTAGCACATGACTGGGAAACCCTCTTGAACATGAAGAGGGATGCATATGTACATTATTATGTGCAGTATACCATGATACCCGTCATCTTGCCCAAGGGGTTGGAGGATTCTCTTCACCGTATGTGTAGTAGTGTCGCTCGCGTGCTAGGCTGCAAAGATCTGCTCTCAATGTCGATCGAAACTTCAAATGCGACATGAAACTCGACTTGAGAACGCAGAACGCTACTATGTACAGCACTCGAGCGGGACCTGATGGTTGATATTTGATCAGCACAACAGACTACAACACAACATCGTCATAGCTGCTGGGGCACTTCTCCACACGAAGGTGACTGGACACGGGAATGCCAATGTCGATAAACCCAGAAGCCGAGGACGTCGGTACGTACCTACAGGTCGTCGCCACGCAAGTGGTTCCTCTGTACATGTAACTCTATTTACGATATCGGTTAATCGGGTCGTGAAGTGCCGTTGAACAATGTATGTGTATGTATCCGTAGGTCTAAGTTGAAACTTGAGTCTGCGGGTATTCCGTGTTTACGAACTGCCCCATTAGAATGGAAACCTACTGGGTACCAGAAAAGTTGGCCTTTGAGGTTTAGGGTACCAAAATAAGCAGCCTAAGAGGTCTGGCTTAAGTAGCATAAACTGACCTACTTGTTTCGTCTCTTATGCTCCTAGCGGCCAATTTTTCTGATATCCTGATGGAAACCTATCGAGCTCTGTTTGTTTAGCGGTGCTGTGGGGTATCCCATGTTTTCACGATGAAGCATAGGCTGGCTGGTTTTCAGTTGATGAACGGCCAAGGCTTGAAGGGCCAGGAGGTGGCGGATAAACAAGAGGCATTTGCTTTACCTTCTGGAATAGGCACGCCGCTTCGATAGCGGGGTTCTTGTCGTTGACAGCCAGATACTGGATGTGTGTTGCCGGCTACCAAAGATAGACCCACACAATGAACTGTATATTTCAGGTCAAGATTGCCCGACAACAGACCCAGTATATTTGTCCTGGCAACATATGTACATAGTAACTACTTGCTAGGAAGTTTGCCTGTTGTTATTGTAGATCTTTCGAGGCCCATCAAACACTGAATCTGATAAATACGCCCCTATATCGGGCGGGGACTGAAATAAAATTGGGAGGGAGCCCATGTCGGTGGATGTTAATGAGTTCATACATACGAGACCTTAAGACTATGGAGTTGGAGCTAATGAATTAGCGACCGATAAGATGGGTAGGTGATTATTGAAATGAGATTAAAGAACCTAGCTGACCCAACAACACCAGGTACAGGGTGAATGGAGCTCACTCACTCTGGTTTTAGATTGAAAGAGAAACCGAGGGAAACAAGCGGTTAGAGAAACAAGCCAAGAGAATGAATAATGCACGTGATTATGCGCCGAGAAGGAGGTGGCCGCGTTGAATCGACATAGACTTACGAATCATCCAGAACCTGAACAATTGGAAAAGCGCACGTTTTAGATACTATGGTAGTGAACCAGCTATGGCTTGACAGCGGAAACGCTTGACGAGCCACCATCTGCACGGTCCGGCTTTGTCGTCATGAGACCAGGGGCGGTTGGACTGGGCATATCTTGCGCCGTTGGGGGCAGAACGAACTGATTCGCTTGTTCGGCACAGGCCTGATGAATGGCAATGCAGGATTAGAGACATTGGAACAAATCGAGTTGATGATGCATCATCTTGTGACGCTGACGAAAAGTGAGGTACAGTACATATGTTAGTAGGTTAGCAAGTAGTAGGCAACCCAGTATAAGTAGGAGGTATGGTTGTTCATTGAGTTATAAATAAAACAGACAAGTCCAGCCAAACCCACGTCAGAACAAAGTGGCACTTGGATTGAGAGTAAAAGTCGACCTAGGATCTACATACACACATTATTATTATTATGTGTCATTCCAGCCACTCGATTACGTTGGAACCCGATCTGACAATCAACTGAGCCTCCACCACCTAGGTACGGATACTACTAAACCAGAGACCTCTTCTTGTTAGGTAGGTACCTACTCCGTGCTGTACTCTGTAGCGCCTACCTCAACAAATCAGTCGCCAAGAGGATGCCGTGGCGCTAACTGTTCTCGGCTGACGAACCTCTAACTCCACTGGAGAAGCGCTGAGCTGAGCCGAGCCTCAAAGCCGGGCACTTGCGCACCCCAGACGCTTTGGAAAACTCTCTGTCTGTGAAGAAGGAAGGGTCCATTCATAGGTAGGTACCTTTGTACCTAGGTATCCTGAGCTCCATCAAGGTTTCACTGTCTGTTTGATTTCTTGTCAATCTTCTGGATACCAAGTACTAATGTAATATTCATCACAGATGAGTCAAGTACCACAATAAAAACAAAAGGCAAGTCAATCTTGCCTTGTCTTGTCTTTTGTCCAGTTGTTCAGACACAGACTTGCTCTGGAACCACTCCAATTAACCCCCTGTCAATTACGCACTTACTTGGCCTTAACGCACCCAACCCTTGTTCGGGCAGTCTTTCACTTTCTCCGGGGCGGCACACTGGAGGTCACTTTGCCATCTGCAGTAGTGCAGTGGTCTCTTGGCTGTTGTGCTGTCTTGAGTAGCTCTTGGCCAGGTGCCGAATAGCGAGAGCCAAGCCACAGAATTCAACTTGACATTGGAGGCGCCGAAGATCCGATCAAACAGAACCTCCATACGGATAAGCCAAGCAGAGACCAAGAAAAACAAAACTGCTAATGCACACACACACATGCATGCTGCTCATCATTCTACTGCTACCACGGACAGCATTATAACCCTGTCGAACCCCCCTTCACCCCCATTGCTAATCGCCGATCCAAAAGTTCTGGTTTAATTTGACCAGAAATCTTCCGATCTCTCTACTCACTGAAGCGAAAGTGGAATCCCCTTTTCATTTTTCCCTTTTTTAAGAATACTCGCCTTGGACTCATACAAAAGCCGTCTCTTACTCGCATCGCACTCTCTTTCGTATCAGAGAGAGATTGCGTGCAACCGCTGAGGCTTTGCTCTTGCGGGAGACGAAAACGGTATCGCGCTTACACGCTCACAACTTACCCCATTTGGCAATCAACCTTTGAGCAACAGTTGATGTAGTTCAAGACTCGGCGAAGCCTCGAAACTTTGCTCATTTTCAAACTCTCTTACCATCCTTCAAATATCCCATTCTCGATCGACTATTACATGATTCCACACTTGGGATCTGCTCACCATACCTAAACAATGTCGAGTTCTATCACCAGCTATGGCTCCACCAAGCCTCGAAGAGAACCTAGAGACACAGGGTTCCCTGAGCCTCTTAACAATCGTCAGCACCCCGTCTCAAACAAATATTCTGAATTATCTGCTAACTTCTTCCAGTTCGCAACACAACTCTCCCACATCCTGAAGCGGATCTTTCACCAAACGCATGCCTAACCCAAGAGGATATTGACCCTGATTGGGCTCTTATGCGAACCCGACGATCTTTTCTCAGAAAGAAACGACGAACTCTGAACCATGGACGTATCACTCCCGCCTCAGAGGCCCTCTACAGCGCCTATTCTCTAGTACAATCCGATGTCGGCGACCACGATAGTCTCAGAACCAGCACCAACACCAACCCATCACTCGTTAGTCTTCGCCCAACTACGCCAAGCATTCGAATCTCTAGGGACGAAACCGACAGTCTCGCATCAAGAAACACGAGGAGGGAAGATGAAGACACGCCACCGACTTCGCCTGATGTCCCGTCACATCGTTCTAAGAAAGGATTCTTGAGCAAATGGCGAAGAAACTAGGAGTGCTTTAGCTAAAAGTCTGGCCTCGCAACGGTGTGGTATACACCTGGCTTCGACATGACCATGACTGCTGCAATGACGTACACGGCCGAATATTATGACCTGCAACGACCGCATTCGCAAAATGCATTTTCATCAAAAGAACCACTCTCTTTCTCCATTTCCATTTGTGTGCTTGGATAGCGTGGCGTTTATATTGAATTCAGGATCGGATTTGGAGAGCGGGGAGGAGTTTTGTCTGCAACATAGGCAAAAGCTTAAATATGTACTATAGTCCCTCTGGCAGGACAGAGACAGTAATGTCACCCATATACAGTAGTCGGTTCACCTTTTGGTGACCGACATAGACACTCGTTAAGAATTAATAGTTTTACTAGTACCTTCATCGGTATTCTCATTATGGTCATTGTCTCTCTTGTGCTCTCATCGTGCAAACAGCTCATATGTACTATCTTCAACGCGTCGCTATGCTAGGCGCACAGGTGTTTATTTCGGTACAAAAATATCAAGATCATCATTCTGGCGCATTTCATCCACGTCTACTAGAAAGAGAATAGTGCTCCCCGTCTAGCTTCCACGGTAGCTAGTGTAGCTGTAGGGGCTCAGCAGGAGAGGTACATGATACGTCTGTCTCTCTTCCATACGGAAGGTAACTGTGACCTCTGGGAAGAACGTGTTCTCCTCGCCAAAGTAAGCTCCAGTATCAAAGCGCAACGTCCAGCGAGATGAGCCCCGTCCCCTGCGGTCCTCGAGGATTTCAACAAGAGTTTGGAGAGGAGGCTCGCCAGCAGAATCCTCCGAGAGGTAGGGCAACCATGAAGTAACGCGACCGTCCTCATCCGTGATGGACTCGAAGGTGTTGGCCCGAGGCTGGGCAGCCGAGTGCGGATTGGCAGTAGGGGGGATGGGACCTTCGAGGCGGACGCGGATGCCGCGTGCGGGTCGACCGGCCTGAGTGTCAAGCACGTGGCATGTGATGGGGTCTTTGGTGGGTGAAGCCATTGCGGAGGTGGTACTTGGTGTGTGAAGTGGTTGGTTTTGGTGGTGGTATAAGTATGGTAGTTCGGTATTCCGCGAGGTCGACGTCAAATGGGAGGGAGGTTTTGACTGTAAGTTGAACCTCGATTTATGAGCCCGATGTGGGTGAGAGCGGATATTGAGATAAACTGGATCAACTAAAGATCTTGATGTGTTTCTGTCTCAGCTTCTGTCTAGCTACCGGAGAGTAAAGAAAGACGGAGAAGAAGAAGTATTACCAGGAAGAGAGGGGTTTGAGGTGAAGTGAGGTGAAGTGAGGCAGTGAGAGCGTCTGCGGCGCACGGCCTACCTCAGTACCCTGCTTACAGCAGATAATCAGTGAGTTTTTGGCTTGGGGGTTGCCGTTCCAGTCTAATAAGAAGGCCCAATCATGAAACAATGCTCGGAAAAAAGAGTTAGCCCTATAGATAAGCAATAATTGTTATATTTACTACTAGATAAACCCATATTGAGAATAACACGAAGCTATATGCATATCTACGCGCAGCTCCGGACGCTTGACGCCGTTCGCCGGTACTTAAGATGCTATCTCATGACGGAGCCGACCCTACAAAAACTTAGCTCACTGAACAAGGACTACCTGATATCACAATAAGGTTGAATAATCTGCTCTGTATTTATGAAAACAGTCCAAAATTAATGTTATAACAATCGAGCCGTTTTTGAATCGACTATGTGAGATTGCTGCGTAGCTTGCGCATGTGGCTACGCACCTAGTAAGCAGCAATCATGTGGTAACACTATGACAGAATAATGTAGTCATGACTCAACTAGTTAAATCGAGAAACTGAAGGCTGTATTATGTCAATCTTTACCCCTCCAACAAGTCACCCACCATCTTAGAGCTTCTAGAAGTTACCCAAATCTTGATTCTATCCCAGACAAGCTCCCTACCCTAGGTATAGTAATTGAACAGGTCCATGTCATTCGTCTTCCATTTACCTAACCAGAGAATTAGAAACCATCGAAACCTCATCGTTACCCTTCCTCCTCCACCTCGAAAATGTCCACCGCCCTCATCTCTACCGAGGACGCCCTCGAGCCCTCTCTCCAGTCACTCCTCGACCAGCGTAGCCTCCGCTGGATCTTTGTCGGTGGAAAGGGTGGTGTCGGAAAAACCACCACTTCTTGCTCCCTCGCCATTCAGCTCGCAAAGGTCCGCCGATCTGTGCTTCTCATCTCGACGGATCCTGCCCACAACCTGTCAGATGCCTTTTCCCAGAAGTTTGGCAAGGAGGCCCGCCTCGTCAATGGGTTCGACAACCTGAGCGCCATGGAAATCGACCCCAACGGCAGTATACAGGATATGCTGGCTGGCCAGGGTGAGGCCGATGACGTTAACGCTGCCGCTGGCGGCCCTCTCGGAGGCATGATGCAAGACCTCGCTTTTGCGGTACGTCGATTCGGGTTCCTTTCAACGCCGCATATACTAATTTCCACCAGATACCCGGTATCGACGAAGCCATGTCATTTGCCGAAGTTCTCAAGCAAGTCAAGTCTCTTTCTTACGAGACCATTGTCTTCGACACCGCGCCTACAGGCCACACCCTACGCTTCCTCCAATTCCCCACCGTTCTCGAAAAGGCTCTCGCCAAGGTTTCACAGCTGTCATCTCAATACGGCCCTCTGCTGAACGGTTTCCTTGGTTCCGGCGGCCAGCTCCCCAACGGCCAGAACCTTAACGACATGATTGCCAAGCTCGAGTCTCTGCGCGAGACCATCGGCGAGGTAAACACCCAGTTCCAGGATGCCGAGCTCACCACCTTTGTTTGTGTCTGTATCGCAGAGTTCCTCAGTCTCTACGAGACCGAGCGCATGATCCAGGAGCTTGCCGGATATGGCATTGATACTCACTCCATTGTCGTTAATCAGCTGCTCTTCCCCAAAAAGGCCAGCGACTGCGACCAATGCAACGCTCGTCGCAAGATGCAGCGCAAGTATCTCGACCAGTATGAGGAACTTTACGCCGAGGATTTCAACGTGGTCAAGATGCCTCTGCTTGTTGAAGAGGTCCGAGGAAAGGAGAAGCTTGAGAAGTTCAGTGAAATGCTTGTCACGCCTTATGTTCCTCCCGAGTAAGCAAGTGGAGTATTATGCGGATTATGCGAAAAGGCAGAGATAGAAACAAGTTGGGAACAAGATGATGGAAAAGAACAAAAGGTCACGTAGTGCATAGAAGCCTAGTGGCGTAAAGGAGTTGCTACGGCTTTGATTCAAGGTTCAAGAAATGTAGCCTTTAACATGGACCAAGTCACAGAGCAGATATACCCAGTTGCTGTCAGAAAATACTTTGCTTGTTTATTGTTTAGTGTTTGACTTTGACTGATTCAAAGTTTGGTGGAGCTGTAATGCATCGTCTCCTAGACCCCAGCCCATACGTAGCCATGAAAACCTGTCATAAAAGAAAAAGAAAACCCCCAAAAACCCTTATTCTCCCCCAACGCCAGTCCGTCCAATCTGCCGGTAAGCAATGCTGATTAAAGAAGCAAATCGTGGCCCTACATCCCGATCCAAAGTCAAGCCAGCCCTGCACAATGTTACAGGACACCCAGGTATCTATGTATATGTGTAGTGTAGGTTACCCACGGCGGCCGAAATGATAGTAAGAAAAGACCAAAGCAATCGCTAGCGGAAATAATGTCGAGTCATGCATGTCGGTCAAGCCATAGCCTAGAGCTCTCGGTAGTCGCTGGGTCGTACTCTTCGCTGCTTGTTCTGGTGTCGGTGGGGGTTGACTGGCTTACGGAAGTACGCATCCTCGTCAGGGCCGACACCTTGTCCAAAGTTGCCGTTCTGGAAGCCATTCATGCCGCCATTCATGTTGCCCATGTTGCCGTTCATACCGTTCATCCCCATATCCCAGCCGTTCATCCCGCCGAACCCACCGTTCATCCCAGGAAATCCGGGCATACCCATCATGCCAGGCATTCCCATCATGTTCATGTTGGGCATTCCCATGTTCATGTTACCCATGTTCATGTTACCCATGTTGGGCATTCCCATCATGTTGGGCATCATAGGCATTCCGTTGAACATCATATTATTCATGCCCATGTTCATGCCCATACCATTCATGCCCATACCGTTCATGCCCATGCCATTCATCATGTTGTGCTGATTTTGCTGATTTTGCTGATTTTGCATAGCTTTGGGACCCTTGGGAATTCGAGGATTGTCTAGAATATCGTCTGCTGGCCGCTTCTTTGAATTGGCATCTGATGTTTTGGCACCATCTACTTGTTTGTTCGCATCGTGCGGGACAGATACAAGGCCTTTGGGACCTGTGGGAGGGGTCTTGATAATTGAAGATTGAGATACTGGCGAGTTTGACTTTTCCTTGGTCGAATCCGTGGTTTTATCATTAGATTCATTCTCAGCCTTCTGCTCCGTGCTGGCAATATCCTCACTCTGAGGCTTATCTTGGCTTTCACCATCTGCCTTGACACCTTCTGAGGCTTTAGGCGACTGGGGAGGAGAACTTTTGGCTGTTTCCTTCTCCTTCAAATACTCTTGGATCTTCTTTGAGGTTTCCTCATCAGGTTGAAGGTCATCAATCAATACACCTTCTGACTGGCATGCAGGGCAGACGAAGTCGCTTTCGATGAGAGCATTGGTTATGCAATCATTACAAAAGGTCTTCTGACAGCAAGGAGTCTTCATTGGCTCTATGAACATCTTCTTGTCGATTGAACACTCCAAGCCCTGTTCCTGAATTTCCTTGTCCTCAGCCGGTGCATTGGTTGTGGCTGAAGACTTGGCCTTGGCCTGGAATTGTTCCCACGATGCCTTGTCAGGCTCAGCAATAACGAAATCTCCTTCAGCGTTGACCATGATACCCGAAGGACGCTTGGTCTCGTCGCCATCAGTTTGCGCGAGGACAACGGACTTGTCGACCTTTTGCAAGAACGAACGAGGAATACCCGTTGTTCGCTTGACACGTGGGCGATTATCGAACTCAGGATCGTCGTTGGTCGGGCATAATTGAATCCAATGGCCCTTGTTACCACATCGGTAACAGATGTATCCGTTGGGAGGGTCATGATCAGGAACATTTGCAGGTCTTTTTGCACCAGCTTTGAAGACCGGCGTTTGACTGTTGTAGTGTTAATTATGAATGAGGCACCTCGGGCATTGTTGAAGCTTACTGAGACATCTCCTCCTGCTGGGCAGACCATTGCTCTGTTTGAGCTGCAAACATAGCTGCCATTTTCTCTTCCTCCGTCATAGCATTGTTCATCTGGCTGATTGCATCGGAACTCGGTTTGGAAACCGATGCTTTGGCCGCTTGCTCTTTACGACCGGCATTCTTGGCTGTCACGGGCATTTTACCAGATACATAGCGAGCGGCACGCCCTGCGCCAGGCTTGAGTGCAGGCTGACGTCTGGCGACGACAGTCGTTGACCTGGGAATGATAGTCGTATCGTCGTCATATTCTGAGGACATGTTAGTGCTTCTCATTTGCAAAATTCATTGTGTTAACTCACCTTCGCTATTATCGTCGGTGTAGATATGGAGATCAAAGTCGGTACCATCTCCAAGGCCACTTTTGGTAATGATCTCACGCTTCAGTTCGAAGACTGAGATACCGGTACCATCAAACTCGACTCTAGTAGGTTCCCTTTGGGATTTGAACTTGAAAAAGACGGAGGACGTCATTTTGGTCGAGATGTGCTAAGATGTTTCCTACAGGAACGGGAAAAGCACAGCACAAAAAACAACAGAGTTTGTTGAGATTCAAATATCGTAAGCCGGCAAAAGTCCAAAGGTTAGGTCGGTTGGGTCGCACAAAGCACTATGTAAGTATTGATTGATTGTTCTTGCGTTTGCAAAACAAGGCAGCGTTTGTTTTCTTTGTTCGTCTCCTTTCTTGCACTGCCGTGCCTCTTTCAACTGTCAAGGTGAATGGAAATAATCAATTTTGATTGTACTTTGAGGGAACAATAGTGGCAATAGGGTCAAAAAGAAATGGGTGCAATGAATAAGGAGTACAGCTGGCAAAAACAAGCCAGAAGAGAAACAACCCTCAAGCTCCACCTCACTTTCCAGACACCACGCTCGTTAAACCACTGAACCAGCAACCTTTTATGTTAGCCAGACGTCCCAGCGTTTATGCCCTGACAAGAGCACACCAGCGACACGTTATTCGGAACAATCTTGAGCGACGGGCGAGACGACGGTTGGTCGGGGGTCACGTGAGAGTGAGGAGATCGAGTTAATCGGAGGTCGTCGGTCACGCGAGTTACGGGCTTGCAGGCGCCGAGGAAAAACGACAAAAAGAAAACAGGTCGCAGCCTAGCGACTGCGTTGATGCCACAAGTCGAGTTATTGATGGTAAGGGAGAATGTCGACAATGTTGAATGGTTACAGGTGATGGAGAGAGTGGGGAGAAAGAGTCTTCCAACATCAGGGCGATGGAGAGGAGAGGGAGGCGGCCCGACCTGCACTCAAAGGGTGACTAATCGGGAAGTCGATGGTTCAGCGCATATAAGTTAGTCCGGATGACTCAGCACCCCGCTGGGACTATGCCGACATGTGAGTGACCGTTTAGTTACGAAGAACGTATTTCTGCTGCACGCAGTGAGTTCGAACTAGAGTCCTTGTTCCAGGTAACCAATCATTACTGCACCATTACACGGGCGGGTAGGGTAGTCTGCCATCGGTTACCGCAAGTAACCGGATCCTCTGCCAGAATTCCATACTGTACTGTACATGTATCACTCTCAAGACTGCCCCGCCACAGGTAGAACGGAGCCGTTATATCGCTGCCCGCCCGATAAAGCAGGTCAGAGATCAAGCCTGGTGTAATGCCCCGCACCTTCCGCCTCAATAGGGCAGCTGTCTGTTGTGCTCAAGTGGTAACTGCGCTCCCCAAAAGGCCCTTTTTATCATCACGAGTACCCATCTCACAGAGTTTTTCTCAAAAACCCAACCTCACTTCTCGCACATATCTCACAGACTCTATTCGTGTCCAACAAGCAAAGAAAATGGCTCCCCAGCTCGACGGTTTCTTCAAGCAAGTCGACAGCTCCGCCGACCACTTCATTGAGCGTCTGCGTAAAGCTGTCGCCATTCCCTCCATTTCTGCCGAGGATGCCCGCCGACCTGATGTCGTCCGCATGGGAGAGTGGCTCGGTGACGAGCTCAAGGCTCTTGGAGCTTCCGTAGAGCTTCGACCTCTCGGAAAGCAGCCCCACAAGGAGTACCTCGACCTTCCTCCTGTTGTCCTTGCACGATACGGAAACGATAAGAACAAGCGCACTATCCTCGTCTATGGCCATTACGATGTTCAGCCTGCCGAGAAGAGCGACGGTTGGGCCACCGAGCCCTTTGACCTTACCGTTGACGACAAGGGCCGCATGTTTGGACGTGGATCTACAGACGACAAGGGTCCCGTCTTGGGCTGGTTGAATGCTATTGAGGCTCACCAGAAGGCTGGCGTCGATTTCCCCGTTAACCTACTCATGTGCTTCGAGGGTATGGAGGAATATGGCTCTGAAGGCCTTGACGACTTGATCAAGGAGGAAGCCAAGAAGTACTTTGCCGATGCTGAGGCCGTGTGTATCTCGGACAACTACTGGCTTGGTACCGAGAAGCCTTGCTTGACCTACGGTCTTCGCGGTTGCAACTACTACTCAGTTGAGATTTCCGGTCCCGGTGCTGACCTCCACAGTGGTGTCTTCGGTGGTACCGCTCAGGAGCCCATGACTGATCTCGTCAGGGTCCTCGGATCGCTCATCAACACTGGCGGCGAGATTCAGATCCCTGGTATCAAGCAGCAGGTTGCTCCAATCACTGCTGATGAGGAGGGTCTTTACGATGGTATCTCTTTCACCATGGACAACATCCATGAGTCTTTGGGTAGCAAGACAACCATCTTTGATGATAAGAAGCGCACTCTTATGGGCCGCTGGCGATACCCTTCACTGTCCATCCATGGTGTGGAGGGTGCTTTCTCTGCTCCTGGAGCCAAGACAGTCATTCCCGCCAAGGTGATTGGAAAGTTTTCTATCCGAACTGTTCCCGACATGGAAATTGATAAGACCAACGAAGCTGTGTACAAGTACGTTGAGGACCAATTTGCCAAGCTTGGCAGCAAGAACACTCTCAAGGTTTATGCTCAGCATACCGGTAAGTGGTGGGTTGCTTCGCCAAAGCACTGGAACTTCTCAGCCGCTGCCAAGGCTGTCGAGCGTGTATGGGGCGTTGAGCCCGATTACACTCGTGAGGGCGGAAGGTAAGTCAAACGATCTGCGCTTGCTATTACCACCACTAACACAACTACTAGTATCCCTGTCACCCTGACTTTTGAAGAGGCCACAGGCAAGAACGTGCTCTTGCTACCCATGGGCAGCTCTACAGATGGTGCTCATTCTATCAATGAGAAGCTCGATAAGCGCAACTACATCGAGGGTATCAAATTGCTGGGAGCCTACCTGCACTATGTTGCCGAGGAGCCTCAATCTTAGATGTTGGGGAAATAATACCAGTTTAATGTACCATATGAAGAATACGAATTGGGACCACGGATACCCCCTGAAACAAGAACAAGACCATCTCGCATATTTCAGTTATCCATGAATCGCTTTATATCGTACAGAGTATAGGCACTTGGATTATCCAGCAATTTCGCTTCTTTATTTTTATTGATCAGCTCATGGTGCCCAACCTGCTTACCACTAGTTAACTCGATCTCAAGACTGCATGCCTGATAAGATACCCAGGTACGTACCTGGCGGCTATCTCAGCTGCCCACAGACTCCATTGGGGCAGACAGTCTGTGTTCTGGTCGGGTGGCTGGACCCCTCTTTTTCACCCTTCTCTTGTCCATTCCATACTCCATAGCCTGTCCACTGTCGTTCCCCCGCGTCAGCTGCCGTTGATACCTGATAGGAGGGCAGGGGGAGACCCGGGGGTTGTTTTTGCCCCTCCTATGTAGTATCTGTGGAGGTTCCTCTCCCATCACTGGTCGTGAGTCCGGTGATCGCTGTCCGGCTGGGTCGGTCAGAATGACCAAATGATCAGATCTATTGGTATTAATTTCTCCGTGCCCCAGGTGCTGCATAGAAATGCCAGATCACTCTTTCACTGACTACAGCCGTCTTCAATTCCAATCCCAACACCCAGTCCTGAGCTGCCTTGGATCGAAAACAGATTCAAATAGCGCCAGCTTTCATCTGCAAGGACTTTACGCCACTTGTGGAGTTTCTGGCGCTTTCAGTGAAACGTCTCCCTCCCACACCTTATCGGACCCTAGCCCTTCCAAATAGAAAGTTCTAAAACGCCCTGTTAGGAGAGCGATTCCAATTCTTTCAAAAGACGACAAACTCGAGAATCCTACTGGATCGCCAATATTACGACCGCCGAGATGGTTGGCGAGAGTGGCATCTCGGCCACAAAGCCTGTTTTTCCTAATTTCTTGCTGCCCAGCATCAAGCTTCCTTTCTCCCGTCGTCACTCGACCTCCTCGAGCTCGGCAGAATCTGCCGCATCGTCAGCGGTGACAACGCCAGCAAGTTCACCCCCGAACGATGGTCTTTTAGCCAAGGCCGGGCGAAGCCGACTATTTCGTACCTCACCAAACACGTTGCGTTGCTCAACATGCTCCGCAGACATCGCTTTTGCCTCCCAGGTCATCTCGAAGGGCTTCACCGGCCGATACGGTCGGGCGTTTCTTGTCGCGCCACCCGCTCTCCCTGCCCCTCAGACTCTGAGTAACATACGGATTGGCAAGAGTGAGAACCGACAACTTGTAACAGGTTGGCATGTTGTTGCAGATATCAACTGTGGGGCATGCTCGAGCAAACTTGGTTGGAAATACGTGGATGCCAAGGAGCAAGGCCAGAAGTACAAAGTCGGCAAATTTATCCTGGAAATGGAGCGGGTCGTCACATATCGAAGCTGGGAAGACGCCATCGATGAACATGGAGAGGAGCCTTCCATGATATCCAAAAAGGGTGGTGATAAGGAAGTTGAGTTTGATTCTGACGACGATGATGAATGTGAGGATATTTTTGCGGGCACTTGGGACCCCGAAGTTGTGGAAGGGAGAAGAAGGAGAATGACGGCACGTCGAAGTCAAGCCGAGAGTGACGAGTAGTCATCGTTGCTGCGGTATTGTCTCGAAATGATGAACTGGACTTGAGTTATGCATTGGGATGGCGTCAAGGGATGAATTTGGATAGGACACGGGATAGGACAAATACCCAAGAGAAGGCTGAGCGCAAGAGCAACAGCGCCAGTCGATAGATTGATTCACGCCGTAGCATGTAGAAATTGTTATTAATTGGATCCAAGTTTCATTTTATTACGAAGAACGATGCTGCTGTTTTGGTGGTTTGGGTGGCCAGATATTCCAGACCTGGCGCCTGTTCCATGTGACAAATGAAGTTGTCATGACAATCCCGGAGCAACCGACATGTGCGAGCGTATGTTATGAGACGTGTTTTCGTGTTGCGATGGGATACGAACCATCTCTATGGGTTATCATCTCTTAGGACAGTTCATCCACGGGCAGAACTGCGGTCCGATGAAGGCAGTAGCTCACGAATTTAGATTTGCAGACGATCATGAGATCGGTATATGCGCAGGTGGAAGGTCATATGACTGAGTATAATGACTTGAAATGGTTATATAGGGGTAAAGTTACGGTTATCGTAGTTAAAAGAAAAGAGAGGGATGTTACAAATAGTAGCTGGTGGAAGTATAAGCGACGAAATTAGTAAGTCACCTTATGCTACTAGACTGGACCTTGAGGTTATTTATTGTTATACTCTGCAGCTTAGATAGAGGTTAACTTTTTTGTTGACCGGGGATCAAGAAGATAGGAATTAGACTATACATGTTTAAGAGAGATGAGCGATAGTTCTTGACGGAGGACGAGCTGGATATAGACAGACAAGTGTCAGATTACTTGATAATGATGCTCTTCCATGCCTACTACTATCTATGTGAATATGACCTAATGGAGTTCAGCGAGGTATGGTCTTGTAGGCAGGTAGGGTGAGTGGCAGGTAAGTTAGTAGGTTGTCAGCTTGTGTAAGTTGACCTACGGCAACGCGTGGGGCAGATCCCCTGGAAGCGGAGCACCCCTTGCGGCGAGATATCGTCACAGTGGACAACGAACTACGAGGAGGGGTGAGGGGCGCCTGTCCGTCTATGGATTCCCGAACAGACAGACCTACCAGCTTCATGGCCTGCAGCTCACGCCGTCTCAGTTTTATTCAGGTCAGGTACAGCAATAGTTTTGTGCTTCTTCACCGAGTAATCCTGCATTTGATCTCGCATTGCAATCGTCTGAGGTGTGTAACCCCCACGTCCCCCTCACCGCTCTATTTGTTTGATTCCTATATACTACAACACCGTTTTTTTGTCTCAGGCGAGCGAGGCCGGAGTGAATATTTTGTTTTCGATTTATCGTCCAAAAAAAAAACAATAATTTTTGTAGCAGAAAGCTACCTGCTACCCGGGTAAGAGAGGACCACTTCTTTAGTTGTCACTGTCGTCACCCCAGAACCACAGGCTCCATTCCTCCACCCAAGCTTTCTATCCGCCACTTTTCTATCTCGCTCCTCTCCACTTCTACCTTGTTCTTGTCTCCTCCCTCTCTTACAACGGGCACCCCATAATAATCTGCCGTCATACCTACCAATCTAAGTACCTGCTAACCTAACCTACCTGCTCGCCCTCATCCTTACACATCTTTTACTTTTGCCTATTCTTCTTTCTCGAGACCAGACCAATTCCTCGTCCGTGCCCTATCCTGTTCCTATTCCTTCATCTATCCTTACCTCACTCCCTACTATCACTGCTAGTAGTCAACGTAGTTGGACGGCGTCGCAGATCGAAACGAGCCTCTCTCCCCATACTCTATCTGCATCGTTCTAACCCCGCTTCGTCTCCTGACAACAGGCCTGATAATTCAACTCTGTCACCATGGCCGCGCCCTCTGGTCATCGCTCTCGCGGTTCTGATGATCTGGGCGTCTTTGATGACGCCAAAAGCTACTATACGGCAGAACGTCACCAGAACCGTGCTGGTCCTCGCACCCGAACTTACTCCCAGGTTGGTGTTGCCGGCGTAGTTATGTTGTCACCTAAATTAACATTGAGAACAGAACAGTCTGATGTCCCGTTTTGAGCGAGTCAATCTTCGAGAGCCCTTCCGACGTGGCAGCCATGGTAGGTTCTCCTAGTATTGCAAAGATATTTGTTCGATTGGCTAACACCTTGCTCCTATCAGACGAGAACTCGCAACAGAACCGCCGCTTTCTGATCCAAGTTGATTCGACGTTGGAAAGCCTTTCACTCCAAGAAGATCCCAATGGAAACATGCAGATTACGATCGAGGACAATGGACCCAAGGTCATTTCTCTGCGTACCGCAGCTTCAGCTGGTCACAACCGTTTCGATGTGCGAGGAACTTATATGCTGTCCAACCTCTTGCAGGAGTTGACGCTGGCCAAAGAGTACGGACGAAAACAGATTGTTCTGGATGAAGGCCGTCTCAACGAAAACCCAGTCGATCGCTTGTCTCGTATGATTCGTGACCATTTCTGGGAAAACCTGACAAGACGCATTGATGCGTCGACTGTCGACATTGCGGCTAGAGATCCTAAAGACTGGACAGCCGACCCACGCCCACGCATCTACATACCTTATCGATGCCCTAGACAATACGAGTTTTACAAGAGAGTCGCCGAAGAGAGACCTGAGATGCGGCTAGACGTTCAGATGCTGCCCGAGGAAATCACCACTGACTTGGTTCGCGACATGAACGATGCACCTGGTCTTTTGGCTGTCGATGTGCAAGAAGTCCCAGAGCCAGAGCACCCTTCTGGATGGACGCTCAAGGGTATGCCCTTTGTGGTCCCTGGCGGTCGTTTCAACGAGCTTTACGGTTGGGACAGCTACATGGCTTCCCTGGGCCTTCTCATCAATGACCGGGTCGATCTGGCCAAGTCAATGGTCATCAACTTCTGTTTCTGCATCGAACACTATGGCAAGATCCTGAACGCAACCCGATCTTACTATCTCTGTCGATCACAGCCTCCGTTCTTGACCGACATGGCTCTTCGTGTCTATGAAAAGATCAAGCACGAACCCGATGCCAAGGAGTTCCTTCGACGATCTATCCTAGCCGCCATAAAGGAGTATCACAGTGTTTGGGTTTCGGAGCCTCGATTGGACCCTACCACCGGTCTGTCGAGATATCGACCAGAAGGTCGTGGAGTGCCCCCTGAGACAGAGGCCACCCATTTCGTACACATTCTTGACCCTTACATCAAGAAGCACAACACAACCTTTGAAGATTTTGTGCGAAAGTACAACCATGGCGAAATTGAAGAGCCTAAACTCGACGACTACTTCATGCACGACCGTGCCGTGCGTGAGTCAGGTCACGACACCTCATACCGCCTGGAGGGAGTCTGCGCCAACCTAGCCACCATTGATCTCAACAGTCTCCTGTTCAAATATGAGACTGATATTGCCCGAACTATCCGCAGCGTCTTTAACGATAAGCTGACCATGCCTGAGGAATTCTGCGCTGGCACACCTTACCAGCCTGGCGAGGTTCTCTCGTCGGCTGCCTGGGACCGGCGAGCCAAGCGACGTAAGCTTACCGTGGACAAGCTGATGTGGGATGAGAAGGAGGGCATGTTCTTTGATTATGACACCGTGAAGCGTGAACGATGTACATACGAGAGCTGCACAACTCTCTGGGCTCTCTGGGCAGGCATTGCCACGCCGAAGCAAGCGGCTGAGATGGTCCGCAAGGCTCTCCCCAAATTCGAGGCGTACGGTGGTCTGGTTTCAGGAACGGAAGAATCGCGTGGAGCCGTCGGCCTGGATCGACCTAACAGACAGTGGGATTACCCATATGGCTGGCCTCCACAGCAAATGCTGGCATGGACCGGCCTGATTCGCTACAGCTTCACTGAAGAGGCAGAGCGAATTGCCTACAAGTGGCTTTTCATGGTCACCAAGGCCTTTGTTGATTTCCATGGTGTCGTTGTTGAGAAGTATGACGTGACACGGCCAGCCGATCCTCACCGAGTAGATGCAGAGTATGGAAACCAAGGTCTCGGTTTCAGAGGCGTCAACAAGGAAGGGTATGTTGCAGCACTGTTTTCTTTGTGGAAAAAAGAGATTACTAACATCAACCTAGATTTGCATGGGTCAACGCCAGCTATATCTACGGACTGCAAATCATCAATGCGCACATGCGCAGAGCACTTGGTGCTTTGACACCCTACGACACACTGATGAAGGCCATTGAGCAGAATGAGGAGAGAACGCTGGCTGGTCTGCTTAGTTCATAGGGTAATGTTATTGCAGACTTGGAAGCGCTCAGCAAAAGAAAGATGTTGTTGTAGCTATTGATATCCATAGGACAAGAATGTTATGATGCACGATCAATGTACTTCAATGAGTCCGTGTCGTCGAATTATCTGTGAATGTTTGTGATCATGCGAATTTCGTAGCAGTGACATCTGAATAAGACAGACAGGTCCCACCTTCCTCGTAAGGGCAAGCTTGCTGTTATCACGCATCAAGTCAGGCAATTGAGGTATAAGTAAAGTATCACGAATAATCTGGGATAGAACAGAACAGTATTTGGCGCGTCAGCACAGCATCTGTTAAATATACATAGTTGAGAAAGATGAAGTGAGTTAGATATGGAGATGCACCGCACAGTGTTGTTGGCCTCGGGAAGTAGCCGAGAATGATAAAGCTGATTGATGAGTTGAATGATAGTGTCAGAGCTGAGAGTCATGAGAGTCTCGGCAAGAGAATGACCGAGGCAAAGTAATCATTCTGTGATTTTGGAGACGTCAAGCCCGAGGAGGGGTGCGCCGAACAGGACATTGAAATCCATGGCGAGACTTGTCATGAGGACAAAGAATGCCGAGCTACCTATGATATGTACGATTACCTACTGTAATGCGGCTTTACATGCCAGAAATTTCCGCTGCCCCGGAGCTGGAGGAGGGTCCATAATTCGGCCAAGTTCCGTCGTTCCGGGGCGGGCGGGTACCGGTGGACGGGGGAAGGCCGAGATCAAATAAGTACTACTGTACATATTAACTAGTACAGTTCATGTCTGAATGTACGCTTCTATAAAGCAATTGTACTCCTAGCCATCAGCTTCAGATACTACTTCAATAGTTAAAAGGAGTTTCATGGTGAAATGATGGCACTATAGTGACAAGAAAAAATAATTCTAACTAGGTCAGACAAGGTTTACTAGATTGTCGTGTAAAGTTTGGGGTAAGTTAGGGTGAGGAACAGTTTCCCCAGGTTTTTTGGCGATGCCAGAAGAAACTGTTTTGAAGGCCTATCAAGATTTGTAGTGCCCATGTATTTTATCTGGCCGGTTCTGGGAATTACACGCCAGTCCCTCCCTATAAAGATATGGATGGAACAGCAGAAGAATGGGAAACTTTATGGATAACTAAACTTTCTACGGTATTCGGCATCTCGGTTTGGTAGCAAGAGAGCCCGGATTTTTAACACCAGCCCTTTGAGCCGAAGGCATACATACCAATAATACATAGTACGAAAAAATGCGAATTGATTGGCTACAAAGACGTCATAAGTAATGTCCCGATAGTATTGTACATATGCTTGCAGAGCCGGATACTACCCTCTACTAGGCCAATTGCCCATCGCGATCACGCTGCAGGTCTAGATTAGAGGCTCGATTTCTGTCTGAATGAAAAGAAGCCGAAAATACTGCCCAGACCAAGATTGATGGTTATGTATTCTGACGACTGTAGGTGACCCATTGAGGCGCTCGGTGACTGTCCGGAGGTACGTACCTACAGACCTGTTTTCTGTTGCGGCTCGTGACAGCGGATGGAAGAGGCTGATCTCACATAATTCATGGCCGAGGTGAAACGACACAAGTGAGAGGTGGTCCTAATCCAGGGTTTGGCTTGTGCTCGGTGGAAGGCCGAGCTAGAGAGTAGAGTAGAATGCTTGCGAGGTCATGCTTGGAGGTTGATATCGACTACATAAGTACTGTTTATCATGCATAACCGTTGGTAAGGTTAAGTAATGCTCATGAGTAGATAGATGGCAATGCTGTAAACTGTATCGACTCACAAGTCTTTAGGTGCTATAATATTGGTACTTACAAATCCAGGTAGTAAAAACCATATGAGGCTCTAGAACATCCATACTTGGTAACTTCCTAATAGTCTGAGCGGAAGGAACGAGGTAGGTACGGGTCCGCTAATTCTGTTTGTGAAGCCGCCTCCTCGACTTCTTCACCTTGCCTCTTCCTCTCCTCCACTCGTAACCGACTTTCACTCCCCCAGCTTTTCTTTTCACCAGCCATAATTCAAGTCTGATTGGTCCAATGGTTTCCCCAATCAATACAAAAACCCTGGTGTGTAGAAGTCTCCACCGAACAGCCATCAACGCTTTCGTCTGCTACGGAGAGTTAGCGGGCAGAATCAATGGAGTACTCCCTCCCGCCCATCCTTGGGTAATGGACCGTCGGGGCACGGGAGGCCAAGAGTGACTCAATGCGACTTACAATTCCCGTTCAGGATTATATTTATTACCTTCTTCACCCTTCCCGTTTTCTGTTCCAAAGCTCCAACTCATCATTGTTCATCCTTTCTCTCTAACCTCACCTGGCGTTGTGTTATTGATTTCCCCAGACTCTTATCACTTACACGCGATCTAATTCCTCTATACTTGCCCCCAGCTTTGAACAAAATACTCAAAACAGTCACAATGGCGTCGCAAAATATGGCAAATCCTTCTATCAACCCCGATATCGAAGACGAGCTCTTCCAAAAGGAGGTCGAGGCTGTCAAGACATGGTGGTCCGATTCAAGATGGCGACAGACCAAGCGACCTTTTACCGCCGAACAGATCGTTTCGAAGCGCGGATACCTTCCTATTGATTATGCCAGCAATGCCCAGGCCAAGAAGTTATGGAAAATTCTTGAGCACCGTTTTGAGGTGAGTCTCCATCGTTTCCTTCATGTCACCAGGAACCCAATATTGACTGCTTTTACAGAACCGCGATGCGAGTTACACTTATGGCTGCTTAGAACCCACAATGGTGACACAGATGGCCAAATACCTCGATACAGTCTATGTTTCTGGCTGGCAATCATCGTCGACAGCCTCTGCTTCCGACGAGCCTGGTCCCGATCTGGCTGACTACCCTTACGTGAGTGTAGAGCCTACTCTTACCGTCCTATGCATTTGTCTAACAAGCACGTAGACTACTGTCCCCAACAAGGTTGGTCATCTCTTCATGGCCCAGCTCTTCCACGATCGAAAGCAGCGTCAAGAGCGCCTCAGTGTCCCTAAGGAGCAGCGCGCCAACCTCCTCAACATTGATTATCTCCGCCCCATTGTCGCCGACGCAGATACTGGCCATGGCGGTCTCACCGCTGTCATGAAGCTCACAAAGCTCTTCATTGAAAAGGGTGCGGCTGGAATTCACATTGAAGACCAAGCCCCCGGCACAAAGAAGTGTGGTCATATGGCCGGCAAGGTCCTTGTCCCTATTCAGGAGCATATCAACCGCCTCGTTGCAATTCGAGCGCAGGCTGACATTATGGGTAAGTTTCGATTTCCCCAAATTTCTCCAACTTCACATGTGTGGTAGTGGTGGTGCATCTTCAAGGAAGTGGACTAACATGTGAAAGGGTCCGACCTCCTCGCCATTGCCCGTACTGACGCCGAGGCTGCCACACTCCTTTCCACCAACATTGACCCTCGCGATCATGCTTTCATCCTCGGCTCCACGAACCCTACACTCAAGCCCCTCAACGATCTTATGATCGCCGCTGAAGCCACTGGCAAGTCTGGCGTTGAGCTGCAGCGTATTGAGGACGAGTGGCTTGCCAAAGCCAACCTTAGCAGTTTCGACGATGCTGTCGCTGCTGCCATTGATGCGGGGTCGTTCTCTGATAAGGCTGGCCTTGAGCAAGAATTTAGTTCCAAGGCGAAGGGAAAGAGCAACTTCGAGGTTAGGGCTATCGCCCGCCAGTTGCTCGGCAGGGATATCTTCTTTGATTGGGATGCTCCCCGAACACGTGAAGGCTACTTCCGCCTCAAGGGTGGATGTGATTGCGCAGTGAACCGCGCCGTCGCCTATGCGCCTTACTGCGACGCCATCTGGATGGAGTCCAAGCTACCCGATTACGCTCAGGCCCAACAGTTCGCTGAGGGTGTCCACGCTGTTTGGCCAGAGAAGAAGTAAGTTTCCATGTAATATCCATGAAAACACTGGACCAACTAAATCTTACTAGACTCGCCTACAACTTATCCCCATCCTTTAACTGGAAGACGGCCATGCCTCGTGACGAACAGGAGACTTACATCCGACGCCTGGCTAAGCTCGGTTACTGTTGGCAGTTCATCACCCTCGCGGGCTTGCACACAACTGCCTTGATTAGTGACCAGTTCGCAAAGGCTTACAGCACCGTAGGTATGCGTGCCTACGGTGAGCTTGTCCAAGAGCCTGAAATGGACCGAAAAGTCGACGTTGTCAAGCACCAGAAGTGGAGTGGTGCTACCTACGTCGACGAGTTGCAGAAGATGGTCACGGGTGGTATTAGTTCCACGGCTGCCATGGGCGCCGGTGTGACTGAAGATCAGTTCAAATAGACTGCCACTGAGCGAGTGATTGGATGATTGAGGAAACGAAAGAACGAGACGTGATGCCTCGTAGAAACGTAAAATGTTTATGGGCATAGGGAAACAAAAAGACAAGCGGGGAGATTTGTGTCATCTTTTGAGCATTTGATATCATACAGTACTGCAAATTCTGATTTAGCATTTCCGTCATGTTGGTTTCAGTCATCTGTTGCTAGGTAATCGCTACAATATAGTTCAGACACTCTTCAACCTCAAGCATGACCTTCGGTATTGAAATATTTACGATTTGCATGATATGGATCATACATACAATGCAGCGTCTGTACTTCATAATGATCTCTCTAGTACAGTACCATACATTCGTTGCATCCTATAACCCCTACCTAAATATTAGTGCGTTCATCAGAATTCGTGATAATATGATGGTCTATGTTTCCAAAGCATTAAATGTGACGGAAAGCGCTTCTTTACTAAAATCGATGTCGAAAATGGAGTAACCCAAACCAAACCCTCCATTTATCTATAGCTCCTTAGCTCCTTATTAACTTTACCGAGGACTTCGCTAAAAAAACCGTTTGGCTGGCATGGTGCTGGCTAGCTGGCTGTTGAACCTGGTGATCTGGAATGCTGCCACGCCCGCTCTCTTCGCATAGCAGTTTGGACTCTGCATGTATTCCTCCTCTCACTCAGTAGATCGGAAATTCAACAAATAGCAACAATCATTGTCCACACTCGATTTGACATAGATCGTGTTCTTGCCCCAACTAACAAAAACATGTCTTAATCGGCCTCTGCAAGCTGCATAATCAACTTGGCAGCCATGTCTAGGAACGGGAAGGGGCTGGTAACGTCCTTCTCCTCAAGTAGTCGCCCATGTGCTGTCTCGTATCCTGAGCATTTGAAATCGACGAGGTATACGCCATGCTCCATTTCGTAGATCTGTATGTCCAAGTGTAGTGCAACAAATGGTTCCTTGGCGTGATGGCCATCTGGTGTAGTGGGTGCGCTGGGTGTGTTTCCGGTCTTATTCTTAATAGCTGGAAATTTGTCAGTGTCAGTGATAAAGAAGAAATGAAGAAGAGCGTACCAGAAGTATCCCAGCGCACGTTGATGTGCCAAGGGTCGGCGGGAAGATTGTAACGCTTCTTAGGATCAATACTTGAAGTGGAACCACGGTAACCGTCATGGGAGTCCACAAAGCTGCCGTCGCCGGAAGCTTCAGCTCGCTCTTCTGCTGTCCTCGACTCATAATCTTCGTCGGGAATATAGGTGGCCCCCAATTTGTACAACGCCTTGTGGATACAGAGGAGGGCTTCCCAGGGAGAGTTACGTGACCGAATGCCAAATTGCCAACGCACTGGCTTGGTCTTCTTTGGGGGATTGATAGGTGTCATGCCTTGGGGCCTGGCATTAGCTTCGTCTATACGCAGTTGACTCCTTGAATGAGGTCGCAGGCGACGTGCTGTCTCTTCCTTCTCTGCATCTGTCCTGTTAAGTTGAGGCTCATCGTTGATAAGGACTTTGGGCGGCGAATTTTCGACACTGCCAGCTTTCTCGCGCTCCATATAGTCCTTATGATAGGCCGGCAAACTGGAAGGCAGGATACCAACCTTACTCACATAGGGGCGGGGGGTGGTAGTGGCCTGCGAGGTCGTCGAACGGGCTGAAGACATGCTGAGCATGGGACTTGACCCTTCTGGCTCTGCTAGCAGGGCTTCGGAGTTATCTAGATCAGTTTCAATACGCTAAGGAACTGGCAACAAAAACAGAAAACTCACGGTTCACTTGCATCATCTTGTTTTCTCTCACAATCATGTAGGCGTCCTTGATGGCGGACGGTTCGGCAGCCTGCAGCGCCTCCTCGACATCGCTTTTACCATAACCCATCGTCTTGCTGATCTTCTCCGTGACTTCGTTGTGTAGGCGTTCCTGGACCTTCTCTGAGGCGTTCGGGGCGATGTCATTCTTCTTGATTGCCTTATTAGGGTCCACGCCAGTGTTGAAGAATTCTTCGACAGGGAGTTGAAGGTAGACGGGGAGGTCGGTTGTGAACCAAGGATCTGCTCGGATATCCTCGATTGTGGCACGATGCACAGGGTTCACCACCAGCATCTTTTTAATCAGGTTGGCAGCGCCAGTGGGCATCCACTGGGGTATGCTGTATGTACCCTTCGCGATCTTGGCAAATAGACTGGGAATGTGTTCGTCGTCAAAGGGAAGTCGGCCGACCAGAAGAACATAGAGAATCACTCCACAACTCCATACATCTACTTCAGGGCCGGCATACAGCTTACCACCAATAACCTCAGGGGCAGCATAATTTGGACTGCCACAACTTGTCTTGAGGAAATTACCATCCGTCATAATATTGCTTAGTCCGAAATCGGCGATTTTGACATTGAGGTTCTCGTCAAGCAGCAAGTTTTCGGGTTTCAGGTCACGATGAACAATTTTGTGACGGTGACAATATTCGACAGCACAAAGCATCTGCTGGAAGAATCGACGAGCCTCGGGCTCCTTCATTCGGCCGTGCTGAACAATGTAGTCGAAAAGTTCGCCGCCCGCATATTCGAGGACCATGATGATTTCATTGGGCGTCTTGATGACAGTGAAGCTAGAGTATTGATGTTAGCTCTCCATGATCGCAACAATGACGTTGACACTCTATGGACCATACAGCTTAATAATGTGAGGATGGCGTAGTAGTTGGAGATATTCGATTTCGCGCTCAACGCGGCCGGCCATATCGCGGCTGATAAGCTTCTTCCGGGCGATAATCTTGAGGGCTACTTGCTGGCCGGTACCGTTGTGGATAGCAAGCTTGACCTTGCCAAAAGAGCCCTCGCCCAGAGTTCGAAGGACCTTGTAGGCGCCGATGCGCTGTTCGGTTTTGATCCTTTCCTTGAGCGGCGCATCGGCGGGCCGGGAAGCGGCTTGAGGGACATCGTGAGAATCGTCTTGCTGCTGAGACTGGGGCTGGGACTGCGTCTGTTGCGGGCGACGAACGTGGGAGGAGGATAGGGATATGGTAAGCTCCTCGTCCTCAAAGCCTCGGGGAGCCATGGTTATAGGTACAATGCCTCGACCAAAGGCCAAGGCAAGACGGACGGGTCGGGTCGAAAAGAGAACGGACGGCGGGGTTTTCAGTGTTGAAGAGCTTTGGTCCCTGTACCCGTATAGAAAATCAAATACTGGAAGCGAATATCGGAGGTTGTCGCAGAAGGAACTGCGACCGCACCTTCATAAAGGGTGCAAAGGAACCAGACGTATGATATGGCGAGAAGAAGAAATAAATGAATATGAGACGATGATTCAAGAGAAGTGGTGGGTAGTTCCAGTAGTCGACGTTAGCAGGTGGTAGCCCAGTGTGTTATGGTATGCAATACCTTAGTAACTTAGTAGCGACGGAACTCAGTTCCATGGTGGGCTGCCCGCCCAGGTAGCCCGATTGTTGGCGCATACCTAACTGAGTATTGATAACTAGACTGAACTGTAGGGAGGGGTCAGGCCAGGCTCGTCTATGGAACCCACCCAGCCCACCTCAGCTCTCCATCAATAGAGCAGGTGTTGTGATTGTCATTAACCATGGATCGGTAGTCTGATCCTGGATTATCATTGGTACGTCTTCGCCCATTTTGAATCAAGGATTTGATATTTCCTAGACTAGTGACTAAGCTTATGGAAGTGTTTTTTTTAAGTCAATTCCTGTCTCTATGGGAGCCATTTATCACCTAGGAGGTTTTTCTTAATGTCTTGCTGGTAACCAATAACCAACCAACTATATGAATCAGCTCACGGCATTGCAAGCAAAACTACCTGGAGGTATATAGTATGTACACAGTGTTATGCCTAGGGCCTGTGGATACCAACAATTTCACAAGCTTTGCCAACGTTGGATTCTCAACAACTCAGTCACGAAGCAGCTCTCTCCTGATATTGGAAAAGTCACACGATACTCGTCTTTACATGATCAGAATGGTTTCAAATGAGGCCACAGTACTCAACATCATTTTTACAGCAGTCGTCATTTTAAGTTCCACGGAACTGACATGGATAGCTTCATATACAAGCTTCGTCTTACACAGCAGGTTTAGTTAATTGATAGTTTCAGACCCAAGTCAAATTTCCATACATTCTTGCTACAGTAAAATTTACAGTCATAATACAAAATGTAGGGTTTCAGTCCCATTCTTACATACTCAACGCAGCATTAGTAGTTGTTAAGAAGATTAATCTCTTCGGCGTTCCCCATAGCACACACTAGTCGTGCTGCTCCTGTTCACTCTCGCTTGGCTGCTTCTTGCTTCAGCCTTTCAACTAGTTTTCCTTGTAAGAACGGGCTGAGTCCCAGGCTACAAGAGGTCAGCAACAAAGCATCATTCAAACTAATCATCCCCAACTCACATTCCCTCGTTCGTGAGGATACGATATGTTCCGCTCGGCTGTACCTTGCCAATGATGGTGCCTGCGTCATCCACTTCAACACTGCCTAAGATGTCCTCAGGCCATGCTATCCGACCAAAGTCTGGAGGGTTCCTTCGGTCGCTGAGATGCACATATCCTCCTCGCCCACCACCTCCGGCCCCTCCCTGGGCACTTGCACCGCCTGCACCGTCACCTCCTGCACCACCTCGAGCCCTTTGCTTGCGAGATCCGCTTCTATCAGGTCGCTTTTGAGGGAAAAAGACCCCTCCCGACCCCAGGTTAAAGCCTCCAGGGCTAGCAAATGCTCGAGCTTGGTTAATGAGGTCCTCGTCTTGGTGGCCGTATTCGGATACAACCTCGTTGAGGATCTTGACAAACTCGCGGTTCTCACTGAAGGACTGGGGTGTTGGGGGGAGCTGACTAGTTGTTCCGATTACTAGGCGTTCGTTGGGTGGTTCTTTATTAAGGTAGCTTAGATAGTTTGTCAAGGGTGCCTTGGGATTTTTCACGACTTTCTTGAACATTGTCAGCAACTCCGGTCTGTAGACGGTAGAATGCCTGTGGAGATTTATAAACTAACAATACTTGGGTTGTTCGAAAGACTGGAAATTGCCCGAGAAGACACAGCCCTCTGGCTAGCAACAAAACGAAATGTTGCGCCCAGCATTTTGCAGTCAATTAAAGATTTGAGTTGAATATGCTATGTTCCGGATTATACACTGTAAAGCTTCACCCATGCTCGGAGTGGATGAGGTCACTCACGAGTAGGTCGAGGCGGGATATGCACATATGGGGTCTATGCACCAATACGCTTTCAATTAAACGCGTCGACGCGGTCAGGTCGAGCTCGCACGACGCCCCAGACCAAATTAATGGAGAGCATAGGAACCGAATTGTCACGACAACCTACCTACGTCAAGTTACAGATTTGGGCCTTCCACACACCTATCATGTCCAATTGATAACATCGACCTGAACCATGGATAAACCGCCAGCTCCCATATTTCGAAAGCAGCGAGGTGCTGCACCTCCGTCCTCGGTGATACCTTCTTCTTCTCCCGCCTTTGGCACTCCTGTCCACCCTCTAAAGCCATTCGCCGTCAACGCCCCCAAAGCAGCGGTATTACCTATAATTCTACCTCCGCCGACGCTGCGACCCCTTGCTTTCCGCACATTCACAAAAAAGCATTCCCTCACACTCACGTCTTCGGCTCTGCAGGAACTCGCCGCCTTCATTGGCAGGCATTGCGGCTCAGGATGGCGCGAAGAGGGTTTGGCTGAGAGGGTGCTCGAGGAAGTCGCACGAAGCTGGAAGAATCGCAATGGAGGTGTTATTGTTGAGGGGTCAAGTAAAGAGCTGCAGGAAATTCTCAAGACTCTTGGAAGCAACATGAGCGGTGGCAGGATTACGGGACCAACAAGAGGACTACCACGAGGAGACAGTATGCTCGATCTAAAAGACAATGATGCTTTGAACACACGCTTGGGGCTCCGGCCAGCAGAAGTGAGAAGAGAGGATAGCAACTCCAGTTTTGGAATATCAGGATTGGGCGTCGACGAGGAGCACGAAGAGGCTGAGACGAACGATCCTCGGGCCTGGCTCAAGGTCGTGAATGCTTACGAGCAACCAAGATTCGTATATAACGTGGCCAAGAAGCACTTTGAAAAGTCAGTCGTTTCTTAAAGCATTGATCCAGTATTCAGCTAACATAATCCAGGGACCCTTCGCCCCCCTCATTACTACCACCAGCATCTCATAAAACGACAGTCTTCCGCAACCGCTACAATGTCATCCACCAACGTCTCCTCCGTAACGAATCCTTCCAGTCCTCAGCCGTCTCCTCTTCTCGCAAACGCACGCTCGATACTTCCCTATCCAACAAGCAGTCACTCAAACTCACACCGATAGCCAATCTGCTAGGTCGTCATGGCAGCAGTCACATGTTGTTGGGACTTCTGGTTGTGCTTCCCACCGGCGATCTCGCCATCAGCGACTTGACTGGTACTATTGCCCTGGATCTGTCTCAGGCTGTTGCTATACCTGAAGACTCGGCATGGTTTTGTCCCGGCATGATCGTGCTAGTAGATGGTGTCTACGAAGAGGAAGATGAATCAGTAGGCAAGGGCCTCAGTGGCAGCAGTGGTGTTGGGGGTACTCTAGGTGGTCGCTTCCAAGGCTTCTTCATTGGTCAACCTCCATGTGAACGACGAAGGGCTACTCTTGGTATCAGCGGACCTGATGGCGGCCAGGAGCAAACTATAGGAGGCGGCTTTGGCTGGATAGATTTCTTAGATGTCGGCAGTGAACGCGCCTTGGGTACCAAGATGCGCAGACTAGAGAGCCGCCTTCTGCGACCGAGAGCGGAAGATGATGCGCCAACTCGTGGGCGCGCAGTTATCATAGGCGAGCTGAACCTCGACCAGCCCCGAACTCTCCAAGCCTTGCGCAAAATTCTCTCGACATATGCCGCCGAACCCGAAGGGTCAGCGCCCTTGACGTTTGTGCTGATGGGTAACTTCACTCAGCATGCCGTGCTCGCACGCGGAGGCAGTGGCGGAAGTATCGAATACAAGGAATACTTTGATTCCCTGGCTTCAGCTCTCGGCGACTTCCCAACACTACTTCAGTCGTCTACGTTTGTCTTTGTCCCTGGCGACAACGATGGCTGGGTCTCTTCCTTTACGGCGGGTGCTTCCGTGCCATTGCCTCGAAAGCAGGTACCAGACATGTTCACATCCAGAATTCGTCGTGCCTTTGCGACAGCCAATGCCGAAACGGGAGGAAAAACAGATGGCACGGCAGTCTGGACCTCGAATCCAAGCCGAATAAGTCTTTTCGGGCCCAACCACGAGCTTGTTCTTTTCAGAGATGATGTGTCATCTCGTCTGCGCCGAGCCTCAGTTCGTCTCAAGCCCAAAGCCAACGATGCTAATGCAGATGAGACGCAAAGTTCGAATCCTAATCCTCCTGATGACATCCAGCCTATGGATATTGATGCTGCTCATCATGATGACCCAACTGCTACTGCAGCTGCATCACCTGCCAGTCCTCTTGTTCCTCACGATATCCATGCCGCCCAGAAGTTGGTGAAAACTATCCTGGATCAAGGTTACCTTGCGCCTTTCCGTCAGGCCATCCGCCCTGTTCACTGGGACTATGCCTCATCCTTGCACATATACCCATTACCCACCGCCATGGTGCTGCTTGATACAACAGCGCCACCATTCTGTATTACATATGAAGGTTGCCACGTTATGAATCCTGGCAGTGTCCTTGTGCCAGGGCGCAAGGGTGTTGCTCGGTGGGCCGAGTATGAGGTTGGTCGTCAAGGTAAACTAAGAGAATGTACTATTTAGAAAATAACCACACTTGCCATGATTCGTGGCCGTTATAAAGAAATAGGGGTAATCGTGGATTTATAATGATACATGATGTAGATAATTCATACCATGAATGAGATTCAGTATCGCAGCACATCGATATCGACATCGGAATTTAGTACCACAATCAAGAACACCGTTCGTATATTTTATGTAGCTAATAATGAGACGTAAACGTATGATGCGCCGGCCCGTTACATGTGGCGTTTCGAAATCAGATATCATGGCTTAGAGATGCATAACGACCGACAGCCCCCTATTAAGCAACCACCCTCTGTTCACTGTAGCAACAACGCTTCGTCGTGTAAGACTCCATAAAGGCTCTCGATCTCGGCCCTCACCTTGTTTAATTCTGCCGCCACTTGCAATGTCACAAGTGTGTATGCATATAACAGCGCGTAGTCGCTCTCCTGAATGGCGAGAGGGGACTCGTCGCCTAGAAGATTTGCGCTCATGTGTTCCTTTCGAAATTGATAAATTTTGCCCAAAAGCCTGTCCTTGTTATTCTCGACAGTAGGGATCGCATCTGTCAAAGGGTATTCCAGCATAAGACACGATGCAACTACCTGAAACACATGGCAAATGCGTTGGCAGAGGAGAGCTCTTTCTGCACTTGTATACTCTAGTAATGCTCGCTCGCCTTCTGTTAGCTCGTTTCGTTTCGATGCAATGAGCCGCATAGCATAAAACCCGTTGAGCATGTTTTTAGTGGAACGCAGAATGCGCCCGTATGCTGCGTCTGGGAAAGGACCCCGGAGCTCAAACTCAGATTTCGCCGCAGTTCGAAGGCTCGCAAGCTTGAAGGCTACCGCATAGTTAGCGCATATACATAAACAGCAAGTATATAGCATACCGTATCGCTGGAGAGCAGCTTGTTCACCCTCGCGCATATAGTCGAGGGTGTTGGGCGTGTTGTCCTTCTGGAGTGATATCGTGAGGGGGCCACGCTTCCAGATAAGTCCCATCTGGAGATAAAGGACAGAAAGTCCCTCTCGAAATTTCTTTCGGCCAGAAATAGGCCAGAGTAGCCGGCAAACAACGATACCCCATATGATACCCAAGGTCACAGCAATGACTCGATGCCACACGATGTCAAAAATTAGGGGGTTAGCACCTCCCTCGTCATCGTCGTCATCGTCGACATCCTGTGAGAGACTATAGGCATACAGTGTGCTCACGTTGTATGCAAGAAGGGCAATTCTACCCAGGGGTGCCTTTTTGATGACCAAAATCACGTAGAAATTGAACAAAGCCACAAGGCCACCCAAACACACAAGAACAATGGCGTTTCCCTGACTAACTGTCCAACAAATTACAGCAAAGGTTGCACCAATAATGGTACCTTTGAATCTGGCTGTACCAGTAGTGTTGGCCGATCCTGTTGTCATCGCAGCAACGATCATGAAGGAAAGAAGACCCCATTCACCTCTCCATTTCTGGTAAATAGGCCTGGTCCCTGGTATAAACGCTAGCATCGCCCAAAGAAGGGCACCGATACCAACTTTGATACCAAAGAGTATGTCCTCCCGGACGACGAACCGAGAAATCTGGAGCATTCTCTGCGCGAATCTTCTCTTGAGTTTACTGGCCTGAGGCGCAGCATCCCAATTGAAGGTGTCTCGTCGTGCTACCATCGTGTCTGGGATACCCTTAGGTATTTGCGATTTTCGAAGTCTGGGCACAGGCGGTTTTTGTATCAAGGTCTCTCGTTCCGGATCCACAATCATGTTCTTGTCGGGCGATTTAGTCCAGTTGAAGTGCCTCCAGAATTTGAGCCAGCTCCAAGACCTTGATGCAGTCTCGGTAGTATATTTGACATCTTCTAACACGTCCAAATATGCATCAGTTTCCTCTGCAACAGCCTGTAAGCTGAAAGAAAAGTGCCCGCAGGCGGCAGCAACTTCCTCGATATCAGCTTGAATCTTTTCGGAACGAGTTCGGCCAAATTCGATAGTACGATAGAGCTCTTCCAAAGACCCCGATCTGGCATTATTGTAGAGATTGAGGGCGTCGCGAAGGCTTTCTCTCAGTTGTTCATTAACAGTGACATCTTTGTTTGGGTCTTTGCCAAAAGCAGGCTCACGTAAAATCTCGGAGAGAGTATGAGCCAGTGACTTGATTGATGGGCCAAGCATGTCAATGAAGAGAGCAAATATGTCTGAAGGCTCTTGGAAAGCAGGAGCTGCCATCAATGCAGAATCAGACTTGTTCCTTGTGGCCTGCTGCTCTTCCTCACTTTCACCCGACTCGTCAATGTCAGACAGTCTTTGACACCCACCCTCTAGATAGGCACTGATAGCCCTTGCAAGAGGTGGTGTAAGCCCAGTGCTCCTGGGTGAAGGGAAGGAATCTTCAAAACTAGGGACCTCTCTGAGAAGAGTGAACTGGGTTTCCAAAGCGCTGCGCAATCCTCCTAGAGCCTGTGAGAGTCCTTCAACCGATCTTGACAGACGTTTGTCTAGAGGGTAAAATGATTCTCGGCCAAGGAAGTAGTACTCAAATTTAGCCTCGCGGAGGGTTGAATTCATCGTTGCGTATGCAGCGTTGTATCGAGCAGAGACACGACTGTACTCGTTTGTCCATAATTCATCTTCAGTGCCACTGAGGAAACCTTTTGTGATAGACGATAGCTTATCGCCCAGAGAGCTATTGGCGGTCATTATGGACCTTCGAAGGACTTGTCTTGCTGAGACTCTCCATAGTAGTATATTGGCTGCGAAAGTGCAAGTAATGCCAACGAGAAGCAGTTTCAAAACCTGAACAATCTTGTCGTCGTCAAAATAACCTCCTTGGACACTTTCCTCTTTCGTGATAACGGAAATAATTGCAATAGAAGCCAAGGTAGACCCAACGTTGACGAGAGGGCTATTAAGCCTCTGCTTGACCCAGCCCACGAAGCCCAAGCCTCCACCAATGCAAACAATGAGAATGAGAGCATGGGCAGCACCGGTCAGCCCGAACTGAGATCGCATAGCGATAGCGATTCCCATTGATAGTACCGATATCGTCTCAGCATAGAGCACAGCAACGAACGCTATCACGGACGCCTCAAGCATGGAACCGACGGTTCGTGCTGGGTGGAAATAAACAGTAATAGTTGCCGATACATGCTTTCCATCTCTGTTGCCAAGAAAGGCTGTCAAAGGTGGGAAGAAGGTGCCCAGACTACCGAGCACATAGGCAACGACGCACTTGAGAAGTCCGTGTCCCTCGTCGGTGTGCAGCCATAGCCATACTAAGACGAAAGCGGTTTTGATGTTTTGTGTAATGATTTGTAGGCGGTCTGCAATCGACTCGGCGTCGTCGAGAGATTTAAATTTCGGGTTATTGTCGTTGTTATTGTTGGAGACTGAATTGGTAGAGGTGCGTAGGGAGAACTCTTGTCTCGATCGTTCGCCAGTGCTAGGGATAATAAAGGTTCCGTTTCTCAATTTCTGCCCAATGCATCATCAGATTTTTTACTTTGGGCATCACCATGAATTTTGTAGACGCGGGATGCATACCGTCCGCTGAGAATGGCGTTTCTTAGGTGACCACGCCGAGTTGGAAGAGCTCGTAGCGGCGCTCATGGTGAAGTTGCCGGATAGTACTATGCTCGTCTCGAGAGTCGTGCTGTGATAATCCGGCGCGCTTCATTCTCCTAGGTCTTAGAGCTTCATAAGTAGTGACGATGGCGGCAGGTTTTTGAAATGATTTTAGGAAAGCCTCCTTCTAAGGCAGAGTTGGGGAAAAGGCGGGCTGACGGTTGTCACAGAGCAAAGAGAGATTGGATGGGATGTCCATGAACGAATGAATGAATGGATTGGGCGAGCAAGTAGTAAACGGAAACATTTTGCTACAAGGATCAGGATGACGCCGAGCATGCACCCCAGCTAGAGTGGGCCCTCTATGCCAGCTATAGCATCTATACCATCTACCATTGGCTAAAGAGCTCTTTACAAGGTTTGAGCAAGTTCTAGTGAGCCCCATGCGTGTACCTTGACGGTTGCGCCCGCATCTACTACTGAGTATTTGTACTAAGTACGGATACAGAGGAGTGCAATATGTCATAATGTGACTTTTAGCATCGAGGATTAGTTAGTACGTAGAAATGTACTTCGAAACGAGGCGTCTTGACTTTCCATAGGTAATCCTACAGATTTCCCGGAGTTTACAACTGGTTTCGATAGATGTACGGTCCTATTTCAAATTCATCCCAGTCTCACCTTTGATTTACGATCTTCGTCTCATTGCAGTGATCTAATTCACTGCAGATATTCTCGTCCAGTCGCCCTAGCCCATTGCTAGTCACAAGACCAACAGATCAACAGGAACAGAAACTTAGAGTTAAGTCCCAAGTATCATAATACCAAGTACCTACTAGGTAGATTATATACCCGTTGGCACCTTGGGAGAACCAACTGTATCGACGCATATCTCCCTCCACCTTCATCGTGTGATCCGAAACTCGACATGCTCCCTTTCACCATACAGTTGGCCCGGGTCATCGATCCAGTGGAACAGGCAAGCTCCGCATCTGCATCCGCTCCTTGCTCCGAACACATTCAGTTCGATAAGGCTTGGCCTCTCCTCTGTCTCATCTTAGAATACGTCAAAAGAAAAGAATATCACTGTTTCAACAGGAGCTGGTTCATGTGACTTACAGGATCTAGGTCTTCCATGATATCTTGATGAATCTTCTGAATGCCGCTCCGGATTTTCGACACCACCTTGCGACTGTTTATCAGGTCTTGGGTCGCGACGAGCCAAATTCGATGCCAGCAATATTGACTAACTGTCGTTATGGCCCCCGTCACTGGTGCACAGTATACTCAATATTATCTTTTACTCCCTATACTGTCAATAAAGGGAAGCAGGAAAAGGTCAACGGTGGGAAGTGAAGAGCTGCTAAGTGTGGTATTACCTCATCCTCGATGTCTTGGTATACTCTATTTGGTACTACCGGAGGCTGCGACGAGGAGCTTGGCTTGCATTGGTGTCAGCTTGGTGACCTGTACTTCTCTTTGATCAAGACTGCGTGTTCTTGGGATCAACAATAGCCATCTCCCGTATGAATAAGTAAGTAGCCTCTGATGGGCGTAAACGATGTTGAACTTTCCAGTGAGCTGGAATTTCATCAATCGAGTGAAAGCAGGTATTGAATTTGGTGGAACGCACATTCTGGCAATTTTTTTCAACCTCCTTCCTTGTAGTCGACCTGGACGAGACTCATGGTCTTCATCTTGTTTTTCTCCAAAGCATGTGTGCAATGATATTTCTTGAAGATTTGGCTTTGTTAAGTACAAGTAGGTACTGGGTACTGGTTGGAAGGCAGGTTTGGACTAGCTCGATTAAACTTACATGGCCGCCACTAGTGCTAGATCTCCCGGCAGCAAGCCCACATTTAACAACTTCAACATCCATTAGTAGTCAGAACATAGGAAATTATATCGACTCGGAGATAAGCTTGATTTGTCCAAAGAAAGAAACATTTTTACATCCAATTGCTAGATGATGGATCTTCCCCAGCTTGATCCAAGGGCAGCGCCTGTCCGATTTCCGGACTGTTGTCTCACACTATCAACAAAATTACTTCAGATCTTATCCGATATTTTTTCCAAAACGACAAGTTCAGAAGACAAGCCAAGCGTTCTCTCCATCGGAAGCGGCTCTGGTTTGCTTGAAGCTTTTCTGCTCGATCTACAAGATAGCTCCGACTGCGACCATCCCTCTTTTAACGTGGAGGGTGTGGAAGTTCAGCAGCAGGGTGAGAAAGATGCTGTCAACAAATATCTTCCAGAACAAGCCATTTATACCGTCCGTGGTAGCTGGGACGTTGTCTCGAGGTTACAGGACCCAGACGTTACATCTCTGATGTTTGTCTATCCACGTCAACCAGCCCTGATTTTTGAATACACGAAAGCCATCGCGCGGAGAGGGCTGAACGTGCAGGTCATCGTATGGCTGGGGCCAATGGCTGACTGGGAGGTTTTTAAGTCTTGCTTTGATGCAGGACACGAGAATGGGCAGTTTGCAGTCACTGAGAAAAAGCAAGGAGCAGACGCTGGGTTAGATGAGTACGAGATGATGGCCGTGGTAGAGATGATGAACAATAAAGTGTCTCGTTGAATAGTTCAGGTTAGGGCCAGGATATGAATTGCCCAAGTCAGGAATGATGATATCGATACAAGTCAATCTCGGAACCTGATCATTTATGATAGGTATCTAAGAGGTCAATATTGGATTTTGAAAATCACCTAGAACCACCAAATACTACTCTTTACATTGGTATGTAGGGTGACACGATGCAAGACTAACGTTAGATCATGGCTGGCTAAATACTACTCCCGATTCTGCTTGTCTCCACTCCTCAAGTGAGAGCGTCATCTCCGAATCAAAGTACTCATCGTCCTTGTCAACTGCTTCCCATTTTATGATTGAAGAAAACGAAATTGAAAGGCGTCCTATGCTCAATAAAGACTTTTTGGATTCCAAGAAAGAAAAGCCCGCATCCAGGCTATATACGCATTGGTCAATTGTATTGTCCTCAACCCCCTCGCCCAGCTCAGCCCTATGCTACGCCGTGTCGTTTCCATCATGACATCGTCATCCCCGAAACGTTTCATACCATTGAAGAAAAAAAACCATAATCTCCCCGCCGGCACTCCCAGCCTTCGAGGCGTGGTCTTTGATATGGATGGCACACTCTGGTAGGATTGCCCTCCCCAGCTTACCCTGCACAAGAATGGAAGATCATATCTTACTCTGAACCATCCAATCTGATGCTAAGGCTTCACAAGGACAAAGAAGACTTGTCCGAACTCATTTCTAACGCTCTTACAGTCAGCCTCAAACATACATGTTCAAGGAAATGAGAGATATATTGGGAATCAACAAAACAACCGACATCCTGGAATACATTGAAACTCTCCCAAAATCTGAACAATCAGGAGCCCTCGAATCTATCCGCAACATTGAACGAAAAGCCATGAAGACTCAAACTCCTCAGCCAGGTCTCATGACCCTTATGGCCTACCTCGACACCAACGCCATTCCCAAAGCAATCTGCACCCGCAACTTCGACGTTCCTGTCCAAAATCTCATGGAGAAGTTTCTGGAGGGTTCCCGTTTCCATCCAATTGTCACACGAGATTTCCACCCTCCCAAACCCGATCCTGCTGGCATTCTGCATATTGCCAAGGACTGGGGCTTGACGGATGAGGCCGGCGAGGGAGATGCCAGTGGACTTATCATGGTAGGCGACTCTATCGACGATATGACAGCGGGTAGAAAGGCGGGAGCGGCTACGGTATTGCTTGTAAACGACGTGAACCGACCTTTGGCGGAGCATGCGCATACCGACTTGGTCATCAATACGTTGGATGAGCTTGTTGCCGTTCTCGACAACGGTTTTGTGGGTAGAGAAGTCAGCCCAGAGTAAGGCGCCATGATAATGGCCACCTAGAAGCTTTTATAGGGTTGGTGTATTTTAGTAACCTCTGAGCCAGCCAGGCCAGTAAACTAACTCTCATAACAATTACTTAAACACGGTTTCATTTTATTTGGGTTTCCTACATGAGTCCAGTTTCTGCTTCTGTACATAACCATCCCTCAGAGCTAGACATTAGACAAACCCCCTAGAGTCGAGATCAACAAAGCTAGTCTTCTCAACAGATGAAATAGACAATGCCCTAGGTGTAAGGCGGAATATGTAACGATTCAAGTATAGTGATCTGGCCAGAGACCACGAGAAGGGTTTCAAAACAGTGCGCCAAGGTATGCTAAATGACTTCCAGGATCGGGCTACTGTTCCAATATGTTCAGAAAGGTGACAGCGGGGCGGCGAAGTTTCTGAGAACGACCCCAATACAGGCTGTTCACTGTATGCCGTAGCTCGGGTTGGGTGGCAGCCCGAAAGTAGCTTGTCTCCTATTCTCTCTTCGTAACTCATCAGGAGTTTCTTTTCGGGGTGGAGGTGGCGGCAAAGGGCCGGCTGGGGGTGCCGGCCGAACGGGTAGACTAAAGGTTGCAGCGTTTGCGCTCACCGGGCCGACGTTATCGGGGTAGCCCGAAACCTTGGGGATGGAATTTGTGGTAATAACCCTAGATCCCAGCCCAGGATGCGCGGAAGCTGGTGTTCGAGAAGATGCATGTCCGTTTCGAGGTGGCGATCGGCTCTGGTTTGAACCATTTTGATCGCGAGGGGAGGTAATGCCGGCACCGCCGATAGGAATCTCGCCTGAAGTGGGAGTGTGTGAACGCTCTTCGGGTTGTGCCTGGGCTTGTGCCTGAGCTTGAACCTGCTGAGATTGGGTAGGAGAATCGCTTGATCGAAGGAGGTCCTGCGTTGAAGGAGATAGCTGGGGGGCTAGATGCGATTTCCTGTTGTCGCGTTCCATCATACCAACAGCCCATTCTCTGAGATCGACTGGTGTGCGCTTGGCGGCCTGCACAAAGTGGTCGCGGTCCTGGACATGTTAGCATATAACACAAACCATGGGGCGCAAGATATTTCTCACAAAGAGCTCCTGAGGAGTTGGCCGACGCTCCGGTTCCTTGTAAAGACACTTCTGGATCATGTCGTCGAGGATACTAGGGAAAGCATCGCTCTTAGGAAGCTTCGGAGCTGGCTCGTGAACAATCTGTTGCAACAAGTCTAGGATACCCGCAGGGGCAAAATCGCCATCCGATACCTGCTCGCTAGCTGCAAAAGGAAACTTGCCAATGGCAAGCTCCATAATGCTGAGACCAAAACTCCAGACGTCTGACTTAACCGTGTACTTTTCACCCTGGATTCTTTCAGGGGCCATATAGGTGGAAGTTCCGACGAAGGTGTCGGCAATGGAATTGACAAGCTCGCCTGAGACACCAAAGTCACAAAGCTTAATTCCACCCCTTGAGTTTACCAGGATATTAGAGGGCTTGATATCACGATGCATAATGTGATGCTTTGTGTAGAGATATGTCAAGCCGCCCAAAGTGGCTTCAGCAATCTTGCCCAAGACGTCAACTCGGACAGGCCCAAAGACCCTGGAGACTCGGTCGAGAGAACTAACAAATGATTAGCCGCCTTCTTGGCTCCGCCACTGTTGTTGTACTCACCCAACATCCATATACTCCATACACATAATCACATCGTTGTTGGGGGTTAGGAAGGCACCGTAGAATGTCACGATATAGTCTGAATGGCACCCGTGCATGATTTGAAGCTCCCGAACAATTCGCTTCCTTATCTCTCGCTTAGCTTCCACATGAATTACCTAGTTGACTGGTCAGTAAAAGGCTTATACCCGAAACAAAGAACCATACCTTGCGAGCCATGACAGTCCCAGTCGTAAGATGTTTGACTTTGCTGACAGTTCCACCATTACCGGACCCCAATTCCTTGAGGATTTCAAGATCCTCGGGTCGCAGATCTAGCTTATATTCAATGCCAATTTCCAGTTGCTCGTCCCTACCGGCGTCTTGGCTTTCACTGTATTCATGATTGCTGGTCTCAGCGGTTGGTGGGGGTCGAGGAGCAGCTGCTTTGAGGGCAAGACCTTTGACGTTCTTGCGCTTCATAGAGCGCGGAGCGAAAGGATCGGACATTTTTTGGGAGAGCTGGAGAGAACAAGCAGCAGCGCTTGTCGAATGAACAGACGGTACTGTTGGAGCGAGGATGGAGGCGAGGTGATGAAGCCGTAAGGTTTGATCAGGCTTAGGCGAGTTGGGCGCTGCTCGATCTTCTTCGTAAGCAATAATCGAGGACGGAAGAAAGGTCCTAAGTGTTGAGTTGGAATACAACTGCGGTACAAAGCTATTGTCGTGATCGAGCGGATCGAAAAGGAGTCGATCGCTATCTTATCCTGTCTGGAGTTGAGATGGGGCTAGAAGCCGGGCGCACGTTCTCGGGCCGTGGTGGGAAGCCTTAGATTCCGTTGCCAAGAAATGATGGTCTTTGAGGCGATCGATGAAATGGAGAGAGGAAAACCCGAAATACTCCTTTTCAACCAGATGTCAGGAGTGCTAAGACTGAGCACTGCTGAAGATGATGAATGGGGGATTTGTCCTTGTCGCTTTCACGACTTTTGGCTGGTTAGGCGCGGACAATGGACAGTGGAGGGCGGGGTCTAGCCGGCGACAACGTGACGAGAGTGGCTGGACTTGCGCTATGGGGGAGTTGCAGGCGCAAACAAAGCACAACAGGGCGATGACACTGAGCGGCAAGCCAGGAGAGGGAAAAGGGGGCAGAATGGACACCTGCGATAGAACTAAGACCTCTTTTATAACCCCAAAGAGCCTGCCCGCCCAATGGATTTTGAAATTATGTATCCGTACCTGAAATTCAGTGGGCCACTTATTCGCCATAAGGGGAGCCTAGGGAATAACAGATGCTTTGGAAACATGGAGGCGAATATTCATCATCCATGACCACCCGAGTATAGCATTATACCTACTGGCCTATCTTAGTATCTACACACTGCACCGTAACCTTTCAATAGGTCCAAACCCAAGGGTAGAAGCTGAATCCGAGCCTGGGGACAATGTCATGGCTGGCTGACTGGCCATATGCTATACATTTGAGACGATTCACGATTCACGCTTCGGGATTCGTACATCTATCGATTCAAAGCTGTGATAAGATAATGAAGTATGGCAGGGGTAATAATCCATTAGTCCAAACATGTTGCCTGATACGACATGTCAAAACCAGTACTCGGCTCTACCCTACCTGTCAATTAACTTCCCACCAATTATCGCGATCAGAATGATCGCTTCGTATGAAATGTGCGAGGGACTGCAAAGACTTGATTGGAATAGGGGCACAGCTGTATGGGTCAAGATGTACAAACAGCATGACAACGGACGATGGATCAGACGCTGGGCGATTCAGACAATTACAAGTTAACACTTGGACCACCACCCGAGTTGACAGTTATACTTGCTGATTAGAGACGCGACTTTTTGTCGATGAATGAAATGAATGATACCAGAAGCATGCTGTTTCGAAATAGTACCTAGCTTCTACACGTGAAGAACCAATCATGACTACTTGAAGGAGAATGACTTCTGTGTTAATAGAGAACGTCAATAAACTTTCGTCAAAAAGTGAAGCTCACGAATCGTGATTATGTAACTTGCACGGCATATCGGAAGCGGACTATCTCTCTCCGCCCTGTCATCCTCGCCAGGCGCGACAAGGCTGCACGTGTAGCTCTCTGCAGCGCAAAGGCAAAAATTCCCAAAGGTCAAAACTTCCAAGGAAAGGCATACACTTCTGATCTCTCCACTCCATTGTCTTTCGCTGCAATCACGACATCCGAGAGTCAAGACGTCTGTTTTCTATCTGCCTGGTTTCCACACCGGAACCATATACAACTAAACCAGATAAATAAAGCTTTGTTGCCTGCGCGGCAGCATCGCAAGTCGCCAAGATGAGCAACAGCATGCGCGACTTGATCTCTGGCGAGGCCGAGCTTGATGACGAGGAAGAGGATGAGTCTTTCGATGAGCGTGGTGGACAGCGCAGACACAAGAATGCTGTAGAAGACTCAAGTGAGGAGGAAGAAGACGACGACGATGAGGAGGAAGCTCGCAAGGTTAGCTTGACAAACATTCACAATTGAATAACCCCTAATGTTTTCTTTTAGGTTCGCGAAGGTTTTATCGTTGATGAAGATGAAGACGAGGACGAAGGCGGCGATTCCGATGCCGACGTACGACCCTTACACAAACGAAAACGAGAGCACCGCGACCGTGAAGAAGAGGCACAATTAGATGAGGATGATCTGGATTTGATCGGTGAACAGTTTGGTGAGCGACCTAAGCCCCAAACACAGGTAAGTCGTCCCCGACGCCAATCGATTTGCCTAGCCCACAGTACCCCTAACTTCTTCGGATTCAGTCCAGGTTCAAGCGTCTGAAGCGCGGCACTCGTGACGAAGACCGAGGCAATCAGCGCCGTGGCCTCGATGACATCTTTTCCGATGAAGAAGATGACGCGGGCGAGCAACGGGCATACAACAACAGATCATCGTACCGCCAGGCCGACGAGTTTGACGATTTTATTGAAGAGGATTTCCCCGATGATCCTGAAGAATTGGAACAGCAGCGAGAAGACGCTGAGGTTGCCCGTCCCAGAGATCGCGTCATCGGAAACATCGCCGACACCGCCAATTTAGACAAGGATGCGTTGGATGACATGGAGGCCATCTTTGGTAATGGCGAAGACTACGACTGGGCACTGCAGATGGAAGAAGAGGAGGAGGACCGCGAAAGAGAAGAACAGGCGATAGAGCTGAAGGACGTGTTCGAGCCTTCACAACTCAAGGAGAAGCTCTTGACCGACGAAGACAACGAGATTCGTTTTACTGACGAACCCGAGCGATTCCAAATCGACCGAAAGACGTTCAAGAGCTTGCAACTTACGGCAGAGCAGTTCAAGGAGGAGGCACGCTGGATCACCAACCAACTATGGCCGAAGAAGGGTCTGGCCTCCGACCTGCAGAGCCCATTTGGCAAGGCAGTCGGCAAGGTCCTCGAATTCTTCATTGTCGATGAGGTTGAGGTGCCATATGTGTTTCAGCACCGCAAAGACTACCTGCTCCATACCAGAAAAACCCGAAATCCGAATCGCGATGATCCCGATGCGCCCGAATACGTTATTAGCGCGGACAAGTTGCTGAACCAGGACGATCTGTGGAAAATCTTAGAACTGGACATCAAGTTCCGATCTTTTGTGGATAAGAGGAACGCCCTTGAGAAGACGGTCGACAACCTGAAAGGAATGGAAATTAACGACGCCACAGTGGATGAAATGATTCTCGAGGCGACGACTATGGAGGAGCTTCAAGACTTGCAAGATTACCTGCATTTCCGATATGGTCCACAATTGAAGGACCTCGCAGCCATGGCCGGTAATCTCTCCTTGACAAAGCGGCCGGGTTCAAAATCCAACTTACTCGAGAGAGTCCGCCAAGGCAAGGCATATGGCTTTGTTCGCGCCTACGGCATCTCAGCAGACCAACTTGCAAAGAACGCCCTGCGAAATGGAAAGAAGGTCACACCCGACGATGATGCACAGTATCCCATGGATTTGGCGGACAGCTTGATAGATGACGTTTTCAGCACAGGCGACCAAGTCATCAGCGCAGCCCGACAGATGTACTCGGAGGAGTTGTTTGCTAGTCCGAGAATGCGCAAGCATTTCCGAAACTCTTACTACCAGGCCGCTGAGATTAGCTGTCGGCGAACTGAAAAGGGATTGCGTAGAATCGATGACTCCCATCCATACTATGAGATCAAGTACTTACAGAACCAAGCTATTGCCGACCTGGTTCATCAACCAGAACTTTTCTTAAAGATGATGAAGGCTGAAGAGGAAGGACTCGTCACTATCAAGCTCGATATGCCTGCTCGGTATGATTTCCGACAACACCTTTATCAGGAGTTCGAGTCCGAGAACTTCAGTGATCGAGCTGAGCAGTGGAGAGAAGAGCGCAAGAAGGTGCTGGACCTTGCTTATCCCAAGCTGGAGAAGATCATCGCAAAGAATGTTAAGGAGGTCATCCGTACTTTCTGTCAAGATGAAGTACTCAAAATGTGTCGAGAGGAATACGCGAAGAGACTTGACCAAGCGCCGTACAAGCCCAAGGGTATGATCCTGGGCACTACACCACGCGTCTTGGTTCTCTCCAACGGTATGTCTGATCCCGCCCGTGACCCCATTTGCTGGGCATGGGTAGAGGAAGATGGACGAGTGATCGAGCAAGGAAAACTGGGAAACCTTGCTCGAGACGAGCATCAGCGAGAAGAGTTTGAAGAACTAGTGAAGCGCCGTAGACCCGATGTGATTGGTGTCAGTGGCTGGTCTGCTGAAACGACCAAGTTGGTGCGTGACCTGGAGAGCTTGGTAAACGAGAAGGGTCTCATGGGGCCTGAGTTCGAGGACCCTGACACCAATGATTATAGAACGGAGCCCTTGGAGGTGGTGGTGGTGAACGATGAGGTTGCTCGCCTGTACAAGGATAGCCCTCGCGCCCTTGCCGAACATCCAAGTCTCAACCCTATCACGAGGTACTGTGTCGCCCTGGCGCGTTACATGCAGAACCCCATGAAGGAGTATGCAGCTCTTGGCAAGGATGTTGCTTCTCTTTCTTACCACCCTTGCCAGAACCTCCTTCCTGCGGACAAGTTGGCCAAGTATCTGGACTCGGCTATGGTAGACATGGTGAACCTCTGCGGTGTGGATATCAACGAGGCCATGAACGACACTTACACTGCCAATCTTCTGCCCTATGTTTCCGGACTGGGACCTCGAAAGGCCACAAGTGTCATCAAAGCTATCAACGCCAATGGCGGCGCTGTGGGCACAAGAGACGAACTTGTGGGCGACCCTGATAGTGGAAAGCTGCCCGTTGTTGGTCCTAGGGTTTGGAACAACTGCGCAAGCTTTCTTTTCATTGAGTACGAGGCCACAAACCCATCCTCCGATCCACTAGACAATACACGTGTTCATCCCGAGGACTATGAACTCGGTCGAAAGATGGCTGCCGATGCTCTCGAGCTCGATGAGGAGGATGTCAAGGCTGAAACGGACGAGAACGGACCTGGAGCCATTGTCCGCAAGCTTTTCAAGCAGGATGAGCAGGACAAAGTCAACGAATTGGTACTCGAGGAGTATGCAGAGCAGTTGGAGAGGAACTACAGTCAGCGCAAGCGAGCTACTTTGGAGACGATCCGTGCCGAACTCCAAGCCCCATACGAAGAACTTCGAAGAAACTTTGCTCTCCTGGCACCATCGGAAATCTTCACCATGTTCACTGGCGAAACCAAGCACACCCTTTGTGAGGGTATGATTGTCCCCGTCAACGTGCGGGTTGTGAAGGATGACTTTGCCATCGTCAAACTTGACTGCGGGATCGAGGGCCGGGTCGAAGGCCATGAGGTCAGCCACCGATCATCCATCAAAGAAGTGCTGAGCTCTGGACAAACAGCCCAAGCCAAGATCTTGGACATCAACTACAAAGACTTTATGGCGAAACTTTCCATGCGGGAAGATGCTCTGCGTGTTCCCTACAAGCGACCTATCAACCTTGGTCGGGATGGATGGGACTATGTCCTGGAAGCCGCTGACAAGGAGGAGCTGCGAGAAAAGGACAAGACAACCGGACGGACACAGCGTGTTGTCAAGCACCCTAATTTCAAGCCTTTCAATGGTCTGCAGGCCGAAGAATATCTTGGATCTCAGCCAAACGGCGAGGTTATAATTCGACCTTCGTCCAAGGGTAACGATCATCTGGCGGTTACTTGGAAGGTCGCGGATGGTGTGTTTCAACACATCGACGTTCTCGAGATGCAAAAGGAAACGGAGTTCGCTGTGGGCAAGCTGTTACGCGTAGGCGGCAAGTACACGTACACCGACCTGGACGAATTGATCGTCGAGCACGTTAAGGCTATGGCACGCAAGGTGGAGGAGTTGATGCGACACGACAAGTACCAGAACCGATCTCGGGGAGAGACGGGTAAGTCCCTATATCATACTGAATAACTTATAGCACATGATACTGACTGCAGTCGCAGAAAAATGGCTAACGACTTACATCGATGCCAACCCCAACCGATCGACGTACGCTTTCTGCATCGACACCAAACACCCCGGATACTTCTGGCTGTGCTTCAAGGCTAGCAGAGCAGCCAAGGTGATTGCGCTGCCAGTGCGCGCCATCCCACAAGGCTTTGAACTCAAGGGCTATCAGTATCCTGACATGCGAGCGCTCTGCAACGGGTTCAAGCTGCGTTATCAGAATGAATTCTCGAAAATGGGTCACCGCTAGAAAGTTGGACATTTATCATCATAATTAATGGTAGTGGGTGGGTCGTTTTAGAGGAAGACCAGCATATATTTTATTACGCAGAATGTGTATTTTTTTTTGGCACGGAGATGAAGATGCAATTGTATTATTCAGGCGCAGGTCGATGAGCTTTCCTTTTTTCTTCAAAAGAGCAAGGGGGTGTATTAGAAGTCGCATTGAGCGGCAAGGAGACCAAAAAATAGAACAGCAGTGAAAACCAACTAATTTGACATGAATTCTGTGATGGATTGTTCGTGATCGCACGAGTCAAGTCTAGACGTCTCCTCCATCAGTTTTACCATGACCTACCAGCACAAGCATTGACATCAAGTCCGTGGAAGGTTTGCAGCAGCATTGTGAATACAGCACTGTAGAGGAGACACCTCGCGTCTCGAGCTTTCGCTGTGAACGACCGATTTGAGCATACTATGCTCTTATCATGCCACCACAAATGCCAAATACCTGTGAAGAGGTTCGATCGAGAAAGTTCCTATAGAAAGAGCCTTTGGCGGTGTAAGCCAGACTTTGAGCCAGATGGTTGTCAGAAGATTTCTAACGCAGACAGTCAATTGTATGCAGTCTAGTCTAGAGGTGGACTTTCCTCGACCAACCCCAAGATATTTGCGGAATTCGTGCTCCATGGCATGGTGTTGCGTGATCACTGGGAGTAAAAGACACCTGTCCTCTACAGAGAAACAGGCAGCGGAGGCCACTCGCGAACTAGACCCTACAATGGAGTCTGGTTGATGATCATGAGACCTCCGACTGATTCCTTATCGATGTTTCGAGAACGGAGCGGGTTCCATTTCTGTTGGGGTAGACGAAAAGCGAAGTCATCAGTGGCAAATGCGAATCCATCTACCTACCAATTTGAGGCCAGATCTTCCCAAGACTCCTGCGAGCGAGATCATGAAAACTAAGATTGAGGCTCGTACATGAACTGATGTGTCATTGGTGAGATTGTAATGATATGCAAGATGGGTCGATGAGAAGAGTCATGTGCACAGTTGGGCGCCGAGTCAGTTTCGCTGAGCCCCACGGACGATTGAGTCGGGGAGCGGTATCGGACTTGCTATGAAGCAAGAATTGAGCCGGGAATGGCGGAGTAGAACTTGGCAATTGCCTCCTTTTCCAAATTCTAGTCTAGAGTTCCAATCGACCCAGCCAGTGGGTAGCGGTAACGTTGACCCCTAAGTCTTAGGATGCAAAATTAAGCAGCCTAAGGAGTCTGACCTAAACAGCATGGATTGGCCTACTACTTTTGTCTCTTAGATACAGCGGTTAATTCTTCTGATACCCTGAGGTCCACCTTGTAGCCTAGGTAGTCTGGAGGCGTGGAGCTTTTCTGTCTGAGTGGTGGAGTTGAGGTCGGCAGATAGGAAATGTCAAGTACTTTTCGAGATTAACTATAGGCAAGCTACAGCAGTGCGAATAAATTGATATCTTTGTCTTGTATAGAATCGGAGATTTGGTGACTATCCGATAAAGTCGGTCAAGTTTTCTATATCAAAGCCATCTCGCTATTGAAGGCATCAAGCATAGTAGTACCTACTAGGCACTGAGGTTGTGCCGGTACCTAGACCTTACCCCAGATCCCCCGTAAGCTTAAAGCGGGGTATTCGTGTCGTTTGTGTACCAAAAACAGCTCCAGCCAAGCCACAGACTAAGACCCTGGCGTACTATAGAAGCGTGTCGACGTCAGTGCTTGTTTTGCTACCAGTGCTGGATCCCTGTGCTCAGCATGAGATCAGTCAGTCACTTTGCAATAAATTGTTGAGCAAACACTATGATGTTGGTATAGAAACTGCCAACTTTTGGTTGTAGGACCCTGAACTGTTTAATGCGAATCAGTCAGCTACCAAGGGTACTGGAAAGCTGTAGCTTCTGGTACACGGGCGAGGTAAGCTGGGTGGGAGTAATCTATGAAGGCATGGAGAAAATTAAACACTGAGCACATGGTCGTACCGTAACTTAGCATACCCCTCTATCCCCCCAGAGTCCAGAGGCTGGGTCAATTTGCATGACGTTGGATGGAATCTGGAAGCCAATTGAGCCCGTTGGCCGTGGTAGACGGATGACATGAGGCTCCTCTTGCGTAATCCGCATCGTGAATTGTGGTCAATTTTGCATTCGAATTGCCTATGCCTACTGGCCTAACCTACTACATAATAACCAATGAATTACTTACTGGAATGTTACAAGTGTGCTTCCCCGCAATTGCAACGTGCTCGCTCTGAAGCATGGATCACATCGTTGACTCAGGAAGTTGAATTGGACCACAGAGTTCGACCACCGGCTGCTTGCGCCAGGTCACGCGATAGACAGGCGGGATGGGACATGCGAGACCCACCGTGACTGGGGTAGGTACCTAGCTCCACCAGTTGCTTGGACATGGTAGTGGGCCCTGGACGATGTCGCACTTGCCTTGGGAAGCTATCGTGGTGGAACATCTATGAGCTGACTCCTTCCGCCTTTCCCTCCCGTAATTCGCAATTGTCCAATTGAAAAGCTCCAGTCTGTTGGGGGAGCTTCGTCAGCGTCCCTAGTAGAGGTAACTATTCTAAAAGGAAAGGACTGGATTGTAACCTAGGTAGTAGGCAGTGGGTGGAAAGGAAATATCCGTCTGCGATGACCTGATTGGACACAGTGTGATGCCATCACGTATCGTTCCTCGCGTGACTCTCAGGATATAAAGAGATGCTCTCCTTCCCAAGTTTGAACATCGTCTTACGCACAAACCGACTTGCTCCCGTATCTCGTCTGCATCATCCAATTGCCTATATCTTCACTTCTCGTCATATCAAACCACTCGCAAACTTTCCTCTTACACTTACCTACCAGATCAACTTGCCAACCAGTTAAATACTGTCCACCGTCCACTACCTCTGACAATCATTCGACGAATTGGCGCTATAACATTGTCTTTCTATCACTACAAGTTCTGTGTCAAGAAAAGTCTCGTTGATAATCTCCCACTGCAAGGGCAAACGACCTACTTTGCCAAACTCGAAGCAACAACATCTCATCTCACACATCCCATACATATCCTCAATTACCACACTCTCAAATCGTCTCGCGCTAATAACTGCACCCTTTCCATCCGACAAAAAGTAAGTTTCTCTCACAATTTAGTCGTTACATCTTCCCTGCCCACTTGTTCTGCACGTCCTCCGTATATCTGCCTTTGTACACGGAGTACTTGGACACCCCGCACTTCCCTATACTCACTTCACCCGGACGGATCCTTTGCTCTTATTCACTAGCGATTGCTTTTTGGTGACGTTTGGCGTGGCATCCAATCCTACCTATAAAAGGCCATCAAGCTCCCCCTGGGTCTTTGCATCTCCCGACCCTCTTTCCATCATCAATATCCTATCTACCGTGTTGCTCCATCATCACAACAACAATATTTCTCAAACTCTTCTTCCTAAAGCACGCCGCTCTCACATACCCTCACGAGTCAGCTTGATGCCGCTCACCCAACATGCAATACTATACTGACAACACTTCTCACAGTGACCCGATCTCACAAGGCCAACGACCGTGACCACAAGGGCATTGCCGAGGGGACTATGCTCCCCACGGAAAATGTCCCTCGCTTCTTTGGTAAGAACGGCTTTGCCGATGTCGACCCCAAGAAGGTGAAGAAGGACGGCTCTGGTCGAGGCAACTGGTATGTTACCCCAATCCACCCCTGCCCACTTGCCCCACAGTGCACTTACACTACTTGCAGGGGAACTGTCAACGATGATATCGCTGGCGAGCAGTTCACCTTCACCAATACTCGTCGCCGCTCCAACAGCAGTAGCTTTTCCCATGTTACCGATTTCAAGACAAAGTTCGAGGTCAACGAGCCTGAGCCCGTCTTCGAGGAATCGCTCCATGGCCCTGAGGAGGAAGACCACGAAGACCTCACTAAGACCGACTCTTCCGAGAGCGGTCGATCTTCATCTTGATCGGTCTACTCCATCCTTACTAAGGGATCGGTAGTCGCTGCTTGTTGCTCTGTACAACGGCAGCAGCACACGAGGGGGATGACATGTATTGAAATCGTGAAGGACGTTTGATCTTTCATTTACAACTACGAAACGAGATGCGATGAAATGAATGGAAACTGGAAATTATACCGCCTTTATGGCGACAACTGTGGATCAAACAGTTTGGGGGCTATGGCAGCGGTTATGGATGGAGGTTAGAGACTCTCATGACTTACAGGTTTCTACCCGGATCATGGCTTTCACGACCGGTTGGGAAGTTATCTTCCAAACGGAACGATGTATCACTTGTATCACTATCTTAATTAGCTTCAACATCGAAGCGAGCAATACAGCTGGGCACAGCTGATGAACAACTATTAAACAAAGACGCCCCATTAATAAACTACGTGAAGACGAACTTGATTTTATATGATTTCCTTTATATGAATGTTGGTCTATATCTTGTTTCCTATCCCGCTCTCTTAATATGATAGACTAGTAGCTGCACTCCAGTACCAATCTATCGAGTACTGCACAGCGATTCGGACAATAGATGCCAATTTAATATGAGACGGGTGTCTCCTCTGGGCCTAAGCTTACGCTGTGTCATTTACCCCTTTCTACCAGACCAACTTCAAGAGGTTTACTGTACAGTACTTGTGGTAATAGTGTAGCAAATGGCAAAACATTTGTCGCCATGTCAAGATGATATGTTTGTAGTGCGTCTTTGGACCTGGTGCCGCTTCCAGTTCCATACTTGGTAGACCCAGTGATTAAATCCTGTTTTACACATGTACATGCCTTGATTTGATCGGGTTTCCAGAAGCACTCGTAGATACCATCAACGGATGTCGTTTCCCTTATCGCTATCAACGCTGCAATGTCATGTTCCCCAGTGGAGCACAACTCCATCGCCATGCAGAAAACCCGCTGCAGTGCCGCTAAACCTGCAGGGGGCTCGCTGTCGAGCAGCTAAACCCCAAGAATATCGAGAATAGTCAGGTTGCCAAAACATGTTCTAGCTCTATCAATCAATTCCAATTTGAGATTTACCGCTGCAGTATCTTGTCTAAAATAGTTTGGCCATGAGTGAAAACCTCATAAGCTTTTGAGATGTACCAATTCTTCCTAACCCCCTCAATCGAAGCTTCAATGTTCTCCTTGTAACTCCTACCTTTCTTGCCAAGCTTATCCGACCCCGCATGTGTTTTCATTTAAGCCACCAAGGCTAAGGAGGCTGAGAAGTGATCCGTGCGTTGCCACTCTTCAACTCCCAAGGTGTCCTCGAAATTTCGTGGTTGCAAGGCTGGCGCCTACACATCGAGTCCTGTTTGCACGATTTCGCGACATCTTTTGCGATACTCTTTGATTCATAGACTCACCACTGCCACGCGGACACATCAACCGAGCCTCAATACCGGTCTTGGTAAATTATTAAACCAGAGTTGCATCCAATTACGCTACACGCGTCGCAATCGCAGAACAAATCATCGCCATGCCCATCGCTCCAGCTTATCACGAGTCTCTTCCTTGTAAGCTTATATACTGTGCTAATAACTCCATCAGTCCTCTCTTACTAACATTTTCTACAGATGTTGACCAGGAACCAACTCCGGAAGCCCTTGCCGCCGCCCGCGCCCTGATCACCGCTGAAGCATCCTCTCAAGCGCCCCAACCCTCCTCCAACACAGAGCCTTCTTTCTCCCCCGCGATAACAGCCGAACTCGAGCGTGTTTCCAAGTCCACACCACTCGCGCCTCTGGACTTGAGCCGATACGAGGCTCCATCCCCGAGCGCTCCTCCTACGACCGCCCTGCCAGCCGCTGCTGTCGCCCACAGCTATCTCTCTTCGCGCCTTACAAACCTAGAGCTTCTTGAGAAGTGGGGGAAGAACGCGTGGTTGTTGGGAAACCACAAACTCGAAGCTGAGCTCCAGGCGCTCGAACGTGAGTTGGCGGCCACCAGGCGCGAAGTCGACATTGTGAATCTGGAGAGGCAAAAGAGACAGACCGCCGGGGGCGCTGAGATCAAGACATTGGACGATACTTGGCGCGCTGGTGTCGGTCGAGTACTGGAAACAGAAGTTGCTGTCGAGGAGCTGAGGAGAAAAATCCGAGAGGAGCTAGCAAGACGGGCTATATAGTCAGGGGGAATAATGCACCGAGATGCAACGCGAGGAGGGTGATAGATAACTAATAGGTGTACATACGGGGGACTACTTATACTTGGCGTCTTGATATCAACATGTTTCACGTTTGGTTTCTGGGAATAAAATAGAAACTGGCAATACATCTCTCATGAGCTCTGGGTTCTGCTCATATCACCTAGGTCTAGAAGATATCCACATCGAATATGCAAATCCCTTCACATCATTGAGTGGAGAGCTGTATCGTGATAATAATGATATCAACCAAGGTTTCTGATCACTAGTCATGCTCGTCTCAGGAAAGCGAAGGTGGGAGAGAGCATCTCAAAACGCCAATCACAAGTGAATTCCTCTGCCAATCATTTCTGAATCCAACGTGCCCCAACTGCGTTCCATATACATACACCCAAACAACACGAGGCAACCTGAACACCACTCAATCTCATTGATAAACTTTACTGCTTCTCCACATGATTGATGCAGACATTCCTTGGAGCTCTGCCCTTCAATCTAGCTGGTGTGAAGTGGATCCATCTCTTCAACACCAGTTGCAACACCTTGATACTTGGTCCTTCGTAGAATACCTTCTACAGGACCCAGCAGTCGCTGGAAAGCGTTCTTTCCCAAGCTTCCGACCTTGACTGTTGACGTAGCAACGATACTAGCTGCTCGCGGGGCGTCGTTGAGTAAGGCAAGCTCACCAAAATAGTCACCCTTTTTGTAGTGACGGACCTTATTGTCAGGCTGGCCAATGTATGCATCCGCTTCGCCGCTTTCCAGCAGATAAAACGCATGGCCAGGATCTCCCTCGTTGATGATGATCTCTCCTGGAGCAAATTTCTTTGTTTCCAATGCATCCGCAATCTTGGAGCGCTCGTACGGGTTGAGAGTTGAAAGAAGAGGCACTTCTTCGAGGAAGCTCTCATACATGCGTCTCCGAGCAAAAGTCGACTCCATCAAGATGCGGCGGAAAGTAACACGATCGAGTGCCCACACAGTGCAACCAGGCTCAGCAGAAACCACGGTCGCAGCTCGAGGTGCATTGTACATCAACGCCAGTTCACCGAATGAGCCACCAGCCTGGATGTTGCCAACCTGGTTGCCCATACCATCCGGTCCGGGTTGCAATGAGCCGCTGGGGTTGACGTAGACGTCAAAAGATCCCTTTTCGACGACATAGAAGTAGTCGCCAGCATCTCCTTGACTGATTACCTACCATATCTTGTCAGCACCTATCCTAAATCTGCACTGAACAAACTCACCTTAATGCCCTTGGCTGGTATCGGCTTTTCGACAAGGGCACCCAAAATCTGAGCGCTCTGTTCATCCTCCAGATGGCTGAAAAGAAAATTGCCTTCGATGGCATGCTTGAGACGCTCGATCTGGTCCGGGGTCTTCTCATGAAAAGGGGGTGACCAATTATCATAGGAATCGGCACTCGGTTTCAAAGATTCAGCAGATACTGAAGTCCGGCGACCGAAGTTATACTGGGCCGGGTAGCTATCAGGGTTTGGGACGTTTCGCGACGCAGAAGGTGCTTCAGCAGAAGAGTCGCCACCAAAGCCCCCGCCAAAGGGGCCCGAAAACATGGAGGCAGAGTTTGGTGATGCTCCGAAACGAGCGTTCGTGGGCGATGTGATGGTGTCGTTTTCATCCTCTTCCTCGACAACACGATGGATTGCATTGTTTGCCCTCTTGCCCCTATCTGTTCCAAAGGGGTTGCTATTCTCTCCAAAGGGGCTGGAGAAAGGGCCGGACATGGCGTAAGATTGGATTCAATTGGCGTGGCTCGAAATATTCGATATTATGTCGTCGAACAGGCACAAGGTCGATACCTGTCGTCGTCGTGTGAGGGGTATCGCGGGGCGAGTGGAGAGCACTTATTCGTTGGCAATGGTCTATAGTTGGTTCTGGTAAGCTTCCCTGTGGTAAAGACGTAGCGTCTGACGTGAAGTCGTTGCTGTAATTATTTCCAGAATTTGGGACAGAGAGGGAAATGGATTTTAAAACATAAATGGCAGCAAGTGGCAACGTGATGCCGTCACACGAATGAGGGAGCTCGACTTACAGCTACTGCGGCGCTCTTGTAATGATTGCAAAGCAGATAATCTTGAAAGTATGTCAGTCTGAGCTGCAGATGAAGCCAGGGACAAAAATGAATGAACAATGAAACGACAAGGGATGTTGCGTGCAGGAAAAGTTCCGGGGCATGCACTAGAGGTGAAGCTGGACGTGGGCTGCAATCCACGCTTGAAAGTGACGTGTTGTGGCGGGGCCTAGATCAAGACCCTGGTACATAGCCCATGCACAGCTCAAAGGAACAAAAGCTGCTTAGACTAGATAAATGGGAAACGCAAAACTTCCAGAGAACCGAGCCATGCAAGAAGAGACAAGGACAACACGAATGTATATTTGGCGCACACAGACGTAACATTGTATGAAGGGTACTGCCGCAACAAGGGCTCACAGGGCTGGAGAGCTAAGTAATCCCGGTGATGAAGCTTCCGTTGCAGGCGGAAGAATGCAGAACAGGAAGAAAACAGGTCAACTCACACAATCCTGGTAGGCTGGACCCTACAACCTGAGATATGGTCGAGGAGGGTGACGATATCCTGTGCAGCTCCTCAGATCAATGGCTTGGTGCAGGTCTAACGCAGGGTTGGTCGAAGAACCAGACAGTATAGTAGCCAACGAGAATATGATAGACGACGACTGATGCCAAACAATTTGAAGAGGTCGGTTTGCCGCAATGGTGAAAGAAATGAAGGGGATAGATAGAGAGGAGTAACCAGACGAGTGGGGTTCTAGTGTTCTGATCCCCGCCTCCTGGTCAAAGACAAGGAAGACGATGATGAGCAGCTGAAGATGGATAGGTAAGTTGAGTATGTAATATATGTGAATGTTGAGTCTGTATTGATGGCCAAAGTAGACAATGCGAGGGGAGCAGATGCAGGTGAAGAGGAAGATGTGATGGAAGGAAAGATGATGTTTATTGCCTGGCAGCGTTGGTACCTTGGGTAGGGCGAGAGAGGAAAGCAGCTCTTGCTTTCCTGATTGAAGACTGACCAACGGAATGAAGAGAAGTGGGGGGAAGGGAGCTGTGAGGTGGTTGCCGTCAGGGAAGCTTTCTAGAAAGATGCGCACGGGCCAGGGAAAGGCTCCGGCTGCTCGGGCGCTTGTTCCACAGACACTCTTCGGTGCAGCTCCCGGACTGGGAATCGAAGCTTGGATCTGAGCAGCGTAGGTACTGTGTACTCCGTAGATTATACTGTATTGTGTATTGTTCAATTTGTTACAGAGCTATGATGTAGCACGACATCCCTCTTCTCGGAGCAGATCACCATTTCTCTTTTTAACCAATTCCTCGCCTGGGTAGCCTGATGGATTACAATTCATCTGAACATGTACAAGATGGGTTAGTGACCAGTTGATCAACCAGCTCCAAGCTGGTTTCTTGGCTGGCGTTAGTTAGGACTCTTAAGCTGTTAGCGGACGCCTCTAATTCCCGAAAGCAGAATCACCCTAAGCAACACAGATGCATAAAGGAACTCGGTTAGTTGGTTAGTTACCCGTGGGTCTGAGTAATTAAGCCGGCCCACCCTCCAGAGGAGGGTGGCTGAGATAACCTATAATTTCATATAAACCGTAACTATATAATAC
>JAAVUI010000548.1:0-49091 GCA_014899075.1 Fusarium goolgardi
GTCGCAACTTGAAACCGTTACAAGGAGGTATCTCTGTGCATCATGAATGGTTTCAGCACGTCTGGGATGCCAGACTATATATAGCCTTTTCGGCCACATCCTTGCACTTGGAAACATCAAACTTCAGAAAAGAACTCACCGACGCAATGCCTTGAATGACAAACAGGAACGGAAATTAGCCAAGAATTACTGGTGTAGTCATGTGTAAGGCTATCATGTCATCGGTGAAGAATGATATACGCATCACCTCGTAGGTGCGCACAATTCGTTGTCATCACGACATTCCAGTATAGTGAATTTAGTCGGGACTGCAATTACAAAGATGGCGAAATGTTCAAATGGGATAGTAGAATGGAAAGTCCACCCGTAAGTTACTGGCAGGAAACAAAGTGATACTTGATAACCCTTACCTTTGGAATAAGCTCCTCTTACAAACTCCCCCGGCACTGTCAGACTTCGCCTCAAATAACCACATCAAGCCCCAAACGTCTACCTTAACCTCTTTGCTGGTAAGGGTGATCACGAATCGGAATCTTTCCAAAGATATGTTGATGATGTTGTAATGGTATAGCTGAAGATTGTATAAACGACAACCCAGGCTACGCCGCAGACATATAGTCTAAGCCCATGATGTATCTAAGCGATGATTCAAAGGACTGCTAGCGATGATCCAAAATAGGGTCCTCATCCTTCCGATCTCCCAAATAGCTTTGCCAATTTTCCCATAAAGGCCGCCCTTTTCAACCGTATCGGGACACCCTTCTTCGAAACTACCTTTCCGTCTTCCCTGTCAGCCTCTTGACTTTGCTCCACTGAGACTTCATCATCCTGCGGCTGTAAATGTTCCATGACCCAACAGACAGCCTCTCTTACAGCGTCCGGCCTCGCTTCAATGACACCGTGCCCACAATCTGGCAGATGAACATATCTATTGTTCTTTGAAAGATGTAACTGTGCCTTCTTCAACCTTTCGTCCTCTCTATCCGTCGCATCCAGCATTTGTTTTTGTATCATCAAGGTTGGGCTGGCCAAGTTCTGCTCTGCTGCGAGAGCCTGATCATACTGCAACTGCTTCCATTTAAGAGTGTTTCCTCGGATAATGACTAGCGGTTTGTTTCCTAGGATTTGTTTTCGGTATTGGCGTTGCTCTGTTTTAGGGTCTATGCCTGTCTCTTGGCCTGTTTCCACGAGAACCATTCCTGCAACTTGGTGGGGTCTCGACTCGAGGAAGAGTTTAGCAAAGGTGCCGCCATATGAATGCGCGACGAGCACATAATTGGAGGAGAGCTGAGACTTTTCCAGGTATTCCAGCAATTCGGAAATGGCCTTTTCGGGGTTGATGCTAGGATCTAGCCGGTCCCAGAGGAGGATCTGGTAGACGTCGAGAAGATCTGCCAAGGGCTCCCAAGAGGCACAAGAATCGCCTGAGCCATGGAAACAAATAATCCACGGGAAGTTTGCATTGGAACTACCGCGTCGTCGAAAGCGACTCGAGGTACTTGGTGCTGTCTCTGGCATGATGCTTGATTTGATATTGGAGAGTTGCGATGGAGACGGTGAGCGCATGGTAAGTAAGCACTTGTGGGGTAATGGATTTTCGAGCTTATATTGCTGCCTACGGCAACATGTCAAGCAAGGAACATCCACGCTCATTGAGCGTGAAAGATATGTGGTGCCTGAATTGCAACAGGGGAGTTATGTACATATTCCAGACTAATACCCTTTACCATTACTTGTTCATTCATCATCCACCAAAGTGTAGGTACTGGGTGACACACAAAGATAATTAAGGACTCAGGTTAAAAACATTAAACATTCGCATTACATTAAACTATTCATCATTCTATTTCTTATCCTTGTGCGCTGAAGGATCATAACCCCATAATCGCTTCCTTTCTTGTCCCCACCACTTGGACACGGCATCCGCCTCAGCCGCCCAAATTGATGCCTCCTCGCCATACTTATTCCCAACAGCAACTTCAAGCTGCTCCAGTGTCCACCTCTCGACTGCTCGACGCTCAAGGGGATCGGTCTTGAGATCCGTGAATCGATATTGCGTAGAGTCATCTAGAGGAATGACGATACGCCATGGCGCATCGGCAGAGGTCATGGACAACATGCTGGCGCCGCCATTAATGATACCAAAGTTCCACGCACGGCGTCCGTTGTGGATAGTTTTGTATGGTCGGATGAGAGATTGGCCTTCGTAGTCCTGGACGAGGTCTGCCGCAGCGTTTTGGTCCTTCTCGTTCAGTGACCCAGTGTTGATGAGTAGGTCGAGGATCGTGGGGAGAATAGAGAGAGATGTCGCGTTGGCGTTGTACTGCACGCGGGGGATATGGGGATGGCGGAAGGTAATGGGTACACGGAAGTTGCTAACATGCCCGTTCTCGTATGTTCCGATTTTGGACTTTTGATCTTCCTTGAAAGCCTGTCCGTGGTCGCCGACGAAAACAACCAATGTCTCGTTCGTCATGCCGAAGTCGTCAAAGGTCTGGAGTAACTCGCCCAGCCAAGCATCCGTGAAGCGAACAGCGTTGAGGTAGCTGTTAAAATCCTCGTGCCACTTCATCTTGCCATCGGTGTTGAGATAGTCTGTAGTCTTGAATGAGTTGGGAACGCCCCACGGGTGGTGAGTCGTGCTAGTAAAATGTGAAAAGAACATGCGCTTGCCCTCATCGTTGACCTGCTTAAGATAGTCTTTGACATGGCGTTTAAGTGTCGTCTCAGCGAAACCAAAGTAGTTGATCTCCTCAAGGTTGTCCTCATCGTTCTTCTCTTCCTCGAGATGCTCTTTTGTGACGATGTGCTCAAATCCGATCTTCTTGTCGAACTTGTCCTGACGGTCGTAGCCGTCGGTGATGGACTGGAAGAAAGCAGGGTACCATTGTTGTTCCAAGAAGTTCTTGGATGGTTTATCCTTCTTCATTTTGTTGAAGAGGTTCAGCACTTGAGGGATACAAGGCTGGTAACTGTCCGTCTCAGACTCCTCAAAGCCGTCAACAGGCATCGACCAAGAACCGCAGTGAATAGCAGCCATGCTCTTAAACGAAAGTGAGGATGTTGTGAAACCACCGACAACGTTGATGCCTCCATATCCCTCCTCTGTGGTATCGTTCCACTGCGGGATGTCCACGTGTTCGAAATCTGAACCGTCCTTCTTTTTCCAGTTGCCCGATTTCCCTGTCAACCTCTCGGCGACCGGGCTGAGGTGTGACAGTTTGGCGTTGACGGAGTCCTCATCCTCACCCTTGTGTGACTTGAGGATAAGCTTGTGGTACTCAGAGCCTTGTTGCAGAGGGAAGAGCTCCTCCCGGTAGCTCTCCATCATAATTAGTGCCACGTGCTTGATCTTGACATCGCCGCCGCTGAGGGTGTCTCGTAGAACGTCAAGAATTTCGTTGTCAAGGTTGGAGATCTTCATTGGGTCCAGAACAGGATTGTAGAAGGCGTCATCCACTGAAGCGACAGCACAGTCGTTGCTGGTCATTGCTGGGGCTTCTTCGGTGGTGTTGGCTTTGGGTTCCTTGGGAATCCATTTGGAGAAACCAGAGGGGATGTCGGTAGGAAGCCATTCGGGTGTCGTTTCTCGGTATTTGCGGGCAGCTTCGCTGTCATTGCCAGGCGTCCAGCCAGGGAACCGTGCACTGGGGGCTTCCCACTTATCCTCAGTAATGAGAGCTGTCAAAGGCCAGTTACCGCTAACAGGGTTGCAGACATTGGAAGGTGACTTGAACATATCAAGCATAGCCAGAGGAAGTGTCAAGGACATCATGGTGTAAGGTGCAGCAGGCCGGAAAGCAGTGGTCAGGACGAGGAAGATAGATACGATAGCGAGGATCACCCATGTTCGAGGCCTGGTTCGAGTCTCTTCGCGAGGCTCTTCCTGGATGAGATTGGCGCCTTCTTTCGCATTTTCAACATCGTCGAATTCGCTGCCAGAGTCGTAGGGGCTTGTGCCTGGGGTATATCGAGGGGATTGACGGGTTTTGTTTCGGATTGACTGCCACACTAAAACAATTGTTAGCAATTGACGTCGCTAATTGAATGGTAAAGTCCACATACCATGCACAACTAGTGTTCCAACCATTGAAATGAGCGATCCAACAGCCCTGTAAATATGCCACTTTGCGAACCAAGCAACAACAATGACGATTGCGCCCGACACAAGCACCGAGTTGATGCCGCTGAGCAAGATCTTCATACCCTCCGCATCGCCAGCATAGCTTCTTGCCTCTGACCACTTGACTTCGTTACCCGTCGAGTAGAAGAAACCGAGCTGTGAGGCCGAGGCGCCGAGGAGAACAAACGAGAAGATGCATGCCAAAACACATGCGCCGACTGAAAAGACACCTTTTTGTTGTCGCAGCGCCAGGCGCGATATGTAGATGATGAAGAGATCTGGAAGTAGCAGCGAAGGCAAGAAGAGGACGAAAGCTCCGGGCGAAACAGTCTTGGCGTGAATTGAAAGGTGGACCAGTTTTGTGAAGACGAGTGAAACGAAAATTGTCGAGAAGCAAAAGGGAACGAGTGTCGCAAACATGTTGGAGGCTGGTGGGCTGTCTAGTCTACTCTCCCACTTGCTGCGAGAGCAGAGTACAAAAACCGAGACAAAATGCTAAGAGAAAAGAAGAGACAACTGGAATGAGATGCTAGACTAATTAGTAGAACTTGTTGTTGAACAAGAGGAGGCGAGAGAATGTTCAGGTCGCCAAGAGAAAAGACAGAGCAGGGAAAAGAAAAGAAAATAAAAAAAATGGACATGGGAAAGGAACCAGGGAGAGGCTTCAAGTCATTAAAAGAGATCTGTCTCGAATCTCACGGTACTCCGTAGCATTATTATTATTATGGATGCCCCTAAACTTGTTGCTTTTGCGCTAGGTGGTTTAAAAACAGAAACTGCTCGCGTGGTGTGCCCAGTCGAGTCCAGTCGAGTCTTGCCCAGGCCTCAGCCCAGTTCTCCATCAGCTTGAATTACCTAAAGACTCAGCAGGCAGACGGGGGTACTCCCAGATCACTTGGTCATTACTAACTGGTTATAGAAAGACTCACCCCCCTCTCTCTCTCTACTGTCTACACTGGTTCCGCAGCACAGAAGAATATTAGAACGAGCCAGGTGATCGAGTGGCGGTTTCAAGCCTCGTATTTTCCCTCTCACTGTCTCTTTCTTGCAGATTGAACGGTTCCGACTAACCGAAATGCTCACTACATGATCGTTTCCTTGGTCATTAAAATATTCTGATTGGCCAGCAACGGGGATCGCTGTTAACTTGCACACCACGGTGGAGCGGCACAGGGGGAAAAAAGCCTTGCTAAAACTAGAGGGATCCAAGCCAGGTTTAGCTGGTAGGGGGGAAGTTTCTGGTTCACAACGTAACGAAGAAACAAACGAGGAATGAAGGTCACGCGACTATTTCTTTGGCTGGAAGAAGTAGTCGAGAGTTAATTTCTTCGTGTGTTCTGTTTCCCTATTTCGTAAAGGGGGACCGACGGTGAAAATGAATGGCGTCTTGAGGCGCTCAATAGCGTGGGTTTATTTTGCATCACCCTGCGTCAGTGCCCATGGATCACAACTCGTACAACAGACTCAAGGAGGACCAGTAATAAGATTGCCTATGATCCTTCCAGGCTTCCAGCCCAACTGTCAAATTCCCATTGGAATGAATTTTGAGCCTTTTGCTTACTTTTCCCCAGAAAAACGAATGAAACCCTGCCCCTCCCATGTAATAAAAAAAAAAAAGTCCATCATTATGCCCCCTTTTACCAGCAGGGCAGGGGGGGGGGGTCAGTCAGACCAGGCTGTCAAAGAAGCCGCTTAGCCGGACTTTTCTTCAATGGCCCCATTAAATTCCGTAAACAGGGTCGAACCATTCAAGCTGACTGGAGCCAGTTACGCCAGAACTAGACTTTGCCTCAGAGAAGGAAAGGAGAGAGAGAGAGAGAGCATGTGAGGTATTTCTCTATTGGAGTTTCTTGCCTATGATGCAATATGAACAAACAAGAGCTGCTTTTTTCACATTACCCCTGAGTATAGCGGTCGATCTATCTCTTGGCAGCGGGGTTGACGCTAATTAACACCGGACTTGTTTCTATGATGGTGTTGCAGAGGCGCCTAGTTTTGATTGCGGAAGGGACGCGGGATCTATCGCTTATTGTTTGTCAAACATGTTCTTTGTTTAAGGCGCTTTACTTCGGTCAAGGTTGCCGATGAGGCTTGTCTGACGAAGGTTTTCTTTGCTTACTGCTGATCGGACAGGGATTGCACCGCACTGCCTGCTTTTCGCGAAAGGATAAATGAAGTAATCGCCGACAAAGCTGAACAGAATACAAAGTACATCACTGAGTTGTTAATTGTTTTGCTGACCAGCCATACTGAGTTATTCTTGGCTTTACAGCCCCAAACTCTACAACGGCCAGTATCCATAGTGACCAGCAAAGCTTAATCTTCCCCAACACTTGGTAGGCGCCACAAACAAAGACTGGGCAGGCTTACTGTTGATGAGAGAGAGCGCAAAAAAAATACAATAATTCTGTCATCGCCAACTGTGACTCTTACCCTGTACTGTAATAAGGGAAACAAAACTTGGCAGGCACAGAAAAAGACATTGCAGGCAGGGTACTGTGTACGTACCGATGACAGGGAGACACCGCCTACGTGTAGAGCCCAGATTAGCCATACGAGAAGTAGGATTGAGCCGCCGTAGCCGAGAGTGGTCAGCACCGGGCTCGACCACCTGATGATCTGACATGCACTTTTACTTCTGGCCAGCCCTGACAAGGCCTTCAGAGAACATCAATTCCAGGCTCGACGATGATTTGACTAAATTCAGTGGCTTATGTATAAATTGACAAGTTAGTTTAAACGCTGCGCCGAATGATGTTCAATTTTTAAAATGCTACAACAAGGAAAAGACGAACTGTTGCCATTCGAGGGTAGGTAGGTAAACAATAGATGGCTGTATTACCGATTTTAGGTATTCTCCTGCCACTTCTAGAAACGAAAGCAACCAACGCTCACAAATTTGGTAAACGGCGCGTCATAATCTTCAATAATGTAAACTGACCTTTCCTCTTTTACCCCGGGTTTCACCTCGTTTGACATCTGCGGTACGCGGTGGGTCAGTCAACCAGCTAGAACGGGCTAGCCCAAAGCATCTTCCCAGCCGCTGTTGTTTGGTCCGACAAGTTTACAGTGGGAGAGCAGGAGAGGTCGGGGATGAACCGAGTTGATCAACCGTCAGATGTAGTGGTTTCAAACTGTGCTGAGCGTGGTGCGAATCGTTGTGTTGGAATTGCCGTGGAGGTACGTGGCTTCACACCTTCCACGGCAACGCCTACCGTTTGACATGACATGGCGGAAGATGGAAATCTAAGTTTTGCCTAAGTTGACAAGAAATGTGAATTGTGACTATTAGGTAACTTAGCCTCGGCTGTCACATTCGAGAACGGTGGCTGTCGAGAACGGTGGCTGTCGAGAACGGTGGCTGTCTGCCTCGTTAGATTTCGCCGGCCAGCCATTCAGTTACCTTGATTGGATGGAACGACAGCCCTTGAAATTTGTAGGGATTGATGATTCTAGATTCGTTACTTTAACTAGACTAATGACTGCAAGCGCGTCGCTGATGCCGGTGTAGAAAACCTGAGGAGCCTGTATGAACCTTTTTGCGATCCCGCAAGAACCCAGCGGCCCAGATCGTCGGGAAGCGGCACAGCTCTCATTCCCGAAACTCTATTCGCATTACAACTCCACGCATGCTATACCCAGACATCTGGTATGGGACGACGATGCTCATTAAGGTAACTCTCAGTGATGGCCTACCTTGAGTTGAATCGTGAAAAATGGGCTGAAGTTCATAATCAATGCCTAAGCCACAACAACGATTTGAACAGAGAACGTTTCGTCGCACTTGATCATTCACAAACACACGATAGTGACGGATCTATGGCTGACACCTCAGCTCCGATAAATGGCATCATCTCGATGTGGAGATGAGAATCAGGATTAACCGTATTGACTGGCCAAGACTAATGTATACCCGTTTTAAAAAACCACGCGGAGCATCCTTATCTCGAATGTTCCTCCATTTTCGCCACTGAATCTGGCTCCTCGATAGTTACTCGGTTTCAACGCCAGTCACATAGTACACTGTCAACAATGGCTATTCAGAAAGTTGCCATCGTCGGAGTGAGTTACCTACGTGCTCAAAGTCTAGCTCGTGCATCCTCATCGTCCAACAGGGCTCTGGTCTTCTTGGATCCAAGGTTGTCGATAGTCTCGTCAACACTGACTTCGAAGTCACAGTCATCACCAGAAACGAGTCCTCAGCAACCTTTCCCGATGATGTGATTGTCAAACGTGTTGAAATTACCTCTGTCGAATCGATCAAGGATGCGATCACCGGCCAAGATGCCGTCGTCTCAACAGCGACCACCATGGCCTCCGGGGGCCAGAAAGTTATCATCGACGCCGTTATTGCTGCCCGAGTTCCTCGGTTCATCCCTTCTGAGTTTGGTGTTCCTTCTCGTCAGAACCGGGATAAGAAAATCGGGAAACTCCTTGGTGCCAAGGTGCAGAATACTGATTATCTGGTTGAGCTTTCCAAACAGCATGATTGGTTCTCATGGACAGGCCTTTCCAATGGTCTCTTCCTCGATTCGGTAGGTTAAGTGGTTCCCGACAGTATTCATATCATCTAACTTTACACAGGGTCTCACCAGCCCCTATAGCTTTATCGACATCAGCAACCGTAAATTCCGCATGGTAGACTCTGGCAACGAGCCGTATTCCACAACTTCCCTCACCTTTGTCGGGAAAGCTGTAGCTGCTATCCTCAAGAAGCCCGAAGAGACAGCAAACCGATATCTCAATATTGCAGGTGTCACTACGACACAGAACGAGGTTCTGAAGATCGTTGAGCAAGTCACCGGGTACAAATTCGACGTCTCGCATGTCAGTAGTGCAGAGATAGAGAAGATTGGCGCTGAGAAGATTGCCAAAGGAGACTTTAGTGCTTTTGGAAACTATTTGGAGCAGTTCTTGTTTGCTGATGACGCTGGAAACGCGCTGAACGGGGATGAGAATGCTATTGGACTGCTTGGACTTGAGGAGGAGAGTCTGGAGCAAGTTGTCAAGAGTGTTTTGGCTGATGTTAAGTAGCGGTTGAGCTTATATGCAACTCAATACCCTCTTCCCTTTATAAGACTTGCCACGAATTCAATCTTTTCATTCCAACTCATTCAATAACCCCTTAGGATCAAAACAAAGGAAACCTCAATGCGCCGTTTTCCGTCTATAATGCCAACCTGGTATGCCCCCCAATGCAATTATGTACATAATTAATGACTTCTTCAATGAACCTTTTCATTTAATGTCCCGCGGCCTGCTTCTTGGCTGCAAGTCTGCGCTCCTCAGCAGCGACCATATCTGTTCAGTGTTAGTATATTCAACGTCTATCAACTCATAATTGGGGATTGTGAATTACCTTTCCAAAGGTCCTGGCCTTCGTAGTCTTCCTTGTGGACCTTCTGCTCAATGACCTTGGTGGGATCATTAGGGTCGACCATTCTGACAGTCTGGAACCTGCTGTCGCCATTCTTGAGATCTCTCATCTCATAGATAGCAGACACCAACAACACAGCCAGCGTCAAGCCCTGGGCATAGACACGAGCTTGAACGATCTTGTTGGCAGTGTTCATAGGCTGTCGGCTCACGATGGCGAAAGCGATGCCCATAGACGCCAACCAAGACGCGAAAACAATCTGGTAACGGTTCTCCTTGGCGTAAGTCTTGAAGCGCTCATATGCTGACTCATTCTCGCGGATGAGATCTGCTGTGCGGGCTGCTTGGTCTCTGTATGTGCGCTTAGGATCCTGAGCGATTTGATAGGCTATACTCCATCGCTCCGCGTTGACAATGGCACCAAACGTGGCAGTTGAAGTGACGAGGAAGGCTCTGAAGGGGAGAGTCAAGCCTCGGAATGAGGAATAACGCTTGGAAGCGACGTAAACACCTGCAAGACCAAGACCGGTGAAGAGGGTACCACCAATGATACCGCCCTTGAGGACCTCGGCATAGTGAGCCTCTTCTTCTTCCTTGGTGAGGATCTTCATGATTGATGATAAGGGATAAGAGATAAAGATAAGAGGCGATAAGAGATAAGAGATAAGAGTGTAGAGGATGTGTGGAGTGTAGTGTAGAAGTCGGCTTGAAGTTGCTTGTATGGCAATGTCTGGATGTTTCCACTACTACCGGCAATCGAGTTATATATAACGGGATTTTGTCTGTAATTTTTTATTTTCTGGAGCCGGGCAAAGCCGTGTCAAACTGGATTCCTCATGTCATCTTGTCGCATGATTTTTCAGCTTCCGGGAAGCTGATGCCGCAGCGAAACCCGCAGTCTAAATGCCGCATACGCCGCAACTCATCTCCACACGGTTCCGCCCGAGACGCCGCTGGTACGATATTATGCCGCGCCGCATCGCCGCCATCTGGCCGCCTCACGATTCCAGATGTGCCGTGAGAATTTTCGTCCATGTTTTGGGAGACATTTCGAGTTTGAGAAGGTTTTGATCACAGCGATCTTTTCCTCAATGACGGACGGGAAGGCCGTGATCTGCCTTTGAAAGGAAACGCACAGGGTTATACAAGGTTTGCCTTAGTATCAATGATTCCAAGAACTTGTGGTCACTTTCGTGGCAAGGAATCAACGTCTGTTTCGATGAACAAGGAGGGTTGTCAAAGACAAGTTGGAGAGGAGCTGGAGCTTGTCTTATATATTTTCCAGGAATAGCTGTAGCTCTATGAAGACACATCGTCCAGCCCCCTTGCCCAGCAACCAGCGGCAGCTGGAGTGTCACATCTCGCTTCCTGACCCAGAGCTGAGACTGTTTTCACCTGTAACACTTGAGGAAGAAGCATTATAATAGGCCGTCATGGAATTCGTAGTGTCTTTTCCAGGTGGGATTAGTCTGTGATATGCTGTCCATGAATCCCATCTCGGCACAACCTGCTCCATTGTCCACAAGGTCGGTTTTGCTTCCTTCTAGACGAACCCAACAGACTATTACCCCATAAGCTCCACATTCATGGATCTCTTTGCAAGTGCCGAAAAGCAATGACATTGCGGGTTTCATTGATGTCAAGGTTCTACAGAAGGCAGCGCCAAAATAAGGCAGCTACGTCACATCAAGGATGTTTACCCTGGTAGGCACAGGTATGGGGTTAGTGAGCAAAACTGAGCATGTACACGAGTCATCAAACTTGAAAGTCTTCTACGCATCGATAGATAAGGTCAATTCATAGCAAGCTCAGTGCAGTAAATGATGAGTCTGATACGTTCATCTTGGAAAACAGGCACCAATGAAACGGGAAGGGTCAATCTGCCGGCCCTCATGTCCTGAACTGATTCTCACCAGGTTGACAATGATGACAAATATAAGAAGCACAAGATCATCTACACAGTAAAGTAGCATGATACTCGTAACAGACTTGTACTAGTATGATTTCCCGTTATTTAAGTATTCGACGTTGGATGTGTCGAAATAGAATACAGAACGCTAACAATAATGCTGTACCACCTGCAGAGTTCGCTGACATAATTTTACCGAATAATTTAAGCGGTTGCCAATTGAACAGCGCATGTAGTCTCATAAAATCTTGCTAGGTTACCATCTTCGTTTCCCCCGCAGTAACACTGATATAACGCCTAGTCTAGTTGAAGATGGCGACTACACAGACTATCACTGAAACCCCGTTTGAGTCTATATCTCTTGAGGATGGAAACAGAAGCCACCATGCCGCAGAACAGCAAGAGAGTCGTCAAGCGAGACGCGTTTTCGAAGCTGATCCTGCCTTCACGATGACTCTGTCTACAAGGCGAACGATCATTGCTTTGTTGGTGTGCGCCAATACTGTCCAGGTGAGCCATCCACTTATTGAGAGGCGACGAATTATGGCAAGCATATACTGAAGCACTGTCAAGTTCGTCTCCAACGCAGTCACTATCGCCGGCGGCCTTGCGCTGAGCAAAGATCTCGGGCGTGAATCTGGTCCCGGGAAAGCTAACTGGATGGTAGCATCGTACCCGTAAGTCAAGCCCTCAACAAACGAGACTTGATCGTGGTACTAATCTTTTCCAGACTTACACAAGGCGCATTTGTTCTAGTGACAGGTCGCCTTGGAGCGATCTATGGTCATAAGCAACTAAGTCTTCTTGGATGCACAATCTTTACCCTGTTCTCCTTTGCCAACGCCTTCACCAAGACATACGACTCTTTCATTGCCATGCGCGCTCTTACAGGCGTAGGTGGTGGTATTTTCATGCCCAACGCTGTGTCTGTAATCACTACTATGGTGCCACCTGGCCAATCGCGAAATGTCGTCTTGGGCTTTTTCGCAGCGTCACCTCCTTTGGGTGGCATGGTTGGTGCACTAATTACCGGTGTCTTCATGGACCAGGTGAATTGGATGTGGATTTTCATTCTCATGTGAGTCTCCTCTTCAGATTGTTTGACAGTGACTGATATCCACCAGTGCGGGTGTTTCCGCGTTGATTCTGGTCTGGCTAGCTTGGCTCATGCCTAAGGAGAACCCAGTTGACAAAGGAGGGCATATTGATGTTCCCGGCATTCTCATGGGGCTGGGGAGTCTTTTGCTCTTCAATGTAGCATGCAATCAAGCACCTTCGGTCGGATGGAATACTCCCTACGAGATTGCTCTGATTATTCTTTCGATGCTTCTATTTGCCGCATTCCTTATCTGGGAGAAAGGTTATGCCAAAGAACCCATTATGCCTCTTTCCATCTTTCGGGCCCCGACATTTCTCGCTCTGATCTTTGTTATTTTACTGAGCTACATGGCCTTTGGAATTGGACTGTGGTATGCTGTGGCCTGGCAACAGCTCCTACGCGGTGTTTCTCTCACCCAAACAGGCATACAGTTCATCCCTTTCGGGCTGAGTTCTATCATTGCCGTGTTCTTTGCAGCATGGCTTATACCGCGTGTCGCAGCGCAATGGATCATGGCAATTGGTGTAGGTCTCAGAGACGATTACGGAAAGAAAATGCTGACAGGTTCCCAGGTGCTAGTCACGTTTGGTGCGAACATTCTTCTGGCAACTATGCCGGTTCAACAGACGTTTTGGGCCCAGGTATTTCCCGCTATGGTCCTATATGGCTTCTGCCCAGATCTTGTTTACGTTGCTGCACAAGTGATTGCCAGTAACAGTGTCAATCGACGCCAACAGGGTATAGCCAGCAGTCTTATCGGAACACTCAATCTTTACGGCAATAGTCTGGGACAAGGATTTGCGGGAACGATTGAGACGGAAGTCGGGACAAACAACGACGATGAGGTCAGAGGTTACAGGGCAGCCTTGTATTTTGCGGCTGGTTTAGCGGTGTTAGGATTGGCTCTCGACATTCTATTTGTCAGGCTGCCCAAGGACCAACGCGAGGGTTGGGACGATCCGTCTGAAGGAGATGAGCAGGGGATTGATGGTGTGACCACGGCCATTGAAGTCGAACGCTCTGTATAGTATGTCTACCGAGACAGGACTTGAGTCAGACCAGTTGGGACTACGCATTAACAGTGTTTTTGTTATATGACCAGGGATACGTGCAAGCATCATGTACAGTCGATCTTTCGTCCGATCAGCGACTTACCAATAGAGAAAATCCTGGTGCTCGGACAAGAAGAAGACAAAGCAAGTTACAAATTTATTTATGGGAGAGCCGCTAACTCCTGATCTGGCAAAGAATTTGTTCTAGCTGTTTCACATTCTACCTTTTCTTAATCGGAGGATTAAAATTGAAGTGCTTGCAGGCGCTGAGATAGTAAGATCATGCTCTGGCAGCGCTAGACGACGTCAAATCTCAAAGCTCTATTTTTCTGACAACGAACCAAGGCCCAAGCTCCTGTTGTAGACGACTAGCACACGGCAGCTCCGTAGTATCGTTATGTAGGTAGTCACAAACATCTTTTCGATAAGGTTATGCTGGCTACCAGTAGGTTTCTTTATTTGAGTTGAAATTAACAATGCTGGTCTGTTAAGAAGTGTATTATACACGAAAAAGGAAATAATTGCCGCGTATTATTGAATATAGCATAGCATAAGACAAATCGACAAGCTGGATTGATCTAGGGTCCATGCGTTGGCGATGATTGGGCGCCTTAAAGCAGGTGACTTGAAACACCATGTTATTTCACTAAAAAGCATAGACATTTAATGCCCTCCATAGCCCATCGTTTCTATAAAAACATCAAGTTGATGCCTTTCTCTGATACCATCTGTTTCTCCGTAAATCTTTTACTTGCTTCTTTCTCTTTATTAATCACAAAATGCGTTTCCCACTAGATTTTAGCACGATGCTGTCGCGGAGACGAAGAAATGAAGAACAACAACTAGGTCTACTACAACAACAACAACAACAACAACAACAACAACAACAACAACAACAACAACAACAGAGCACAGACCTTTCAAAGCGCCAGGTTCATGACGATAGAACACCAGAACAGATCGACGCATGGTGCAAATCCATATCCTTTACGCAAAATGGTAATGAGATTATGTTTCCCAACCAGGGCGATACTTGGCACGCCGGGGAAACGCTGGGCTTTGGTTGGACAGGCGGCATTCATATCGACGACAATCAGAGCCAGACCTTCAGCCTGGAGATCAGAGCATTTGACTCGAATGATGAATCTCAAGCTGTCCAAGTATTTGGTAGGAACTTCTACAAATCAATTGGAAACCAGGCCAGTTTGCTAACGTGGTGGTGTAGCCAACGAAACCTTCCATTACCCTTCTTCTCAATGGCAAGTCTGGAACAAAGAATGTCCAGACACATATATTTCATACTACTGGAAGATACCCAAAGACTTTGAAATCGGAGACACGAAGTTTGTGGCGAGGCTTCTCAATACGACTGATCCGGAGAACGAAAACACCTTGACAAGTAGTTTCTTCTACATCGACTCCAAACCCGTTGATGTATCCACAGAGACCTCTATAGAGACCTCTGGAGCGACCCCATCTACGGCGCCAGCAGCAATCACCCCGTATTTAGCCAACAACACCTCCGCCCCAGCGCCAACTGCCGCTATCAAAGCGGCAGCCAGCGACCAAACTACAACATTAGAATCACGGGGCGGACTCTCCACCCAGGCACAAGCGGGCATTGGCGCAGGCGTCGGCGTATTGGGCCTCATGCTTCTTCTTTCTGGCCTGTTATTCTATTATTACAGGAAGCGTCAAAACAGAGGCTCATCAGAAAAGGGTTTCGTTACACCGGCTTTGGAAATCACGACGGCGAGACCGCGCATCTCAGAAGGAGGCAACAGCGAGATGCAGCGTGAGAGAGCCAGAGGGATGGAAGACGTCCCTGGAAGTACTTTATATAGGACGGACACAGAACGTAATAGCCATCGACGGAGTATCAGGATAGTATATGAACCCAATCAGGATCCCATCGGGTTGCCGGCCGACGTTTCGATGTGGTCGCCCAAGAGTTCACAGGATGAACTAAGAAGATAACGCAAGATATGGATTGATAATAAGTAATTAGTAATTAGTAATGATATAACCTTTATGTTTTCTTGAGCTTGCTATAACTTGTACACAGTCAGGATCTCAAGTTGACCAGACCTACCATTACTGCCGAGCAGACGACTAAGTTTTCTTCCTTTCGAGTATTATATCAATGATCTTAGGGGAAATTCGTCTCCATTGTTCTAAGTGCAAGGTTCATGCTTGGGCTTGGATGTCTCCTCACACTACAACGATATTCATCGCGTTGCTCCATGCCCATAGAGTTGATCTTAGGGACTGGTGAATACAAGTGACCGTGTATTCGATATGAGGCCTTGTTCCTAACGCTAGATAATTTTTCGAACTTATGGCATGACCCAAACAGTGCAGCTTTCAACATCACTTCAAAATAATAAATATGGAATAAATGGAATGTAGGGTAATAGTTTATGTCATCTATACGACTGTATATACATCTATCCCACCCGTCTAGTTATCGGGTATTAAATATTATCGCTATCGCCCATCTATCCATCATTCATAGAATCGTCCACCGCTTAAGGGAGAGAAGCAGGAGCGTACTTCTGGTCAGGCTTGACGACCTTGACACCAGCAAGCTGCTTGTCGGTGTAGCTGGGGTAAACGATCTGCTTCTTGCTGCTTACAACAGACAGAGTGGTGAAGCCGTTGTTGGATCCGAACTGGCCGCTCCAGCCAGAGGTGATAGTGAAAGTGCCACACTTGGCAGGGCCGCCGTTGGCCTGAGAGGCGTTCTTGGAAGCCTTGACGACGTACTTGCAGGCAGTAGCGGCACCGCTGCCAGTGTTGATCTTGAAGTTCCAGGTGCAGGTGGTATCAGGCTTATCGCATGTTCGCTGCATAGACTCAATGGTCCACATAGGAGTAGCGGCCATCATAGAGACGGCGTCGAGAGGGGCAGAAGGAGCAGCGAGAGCGCCAGTGGCGGCAGCGAGAGCGAAGAGAGAGGTAGTGAACTTCATTTTGATGGTGTTTGGTTGTTTGTGTGAGAGAGAATTGAAGAGTTGTTTGTTGAAGTTGAAGAAGAGTGTTTGGTAGTTGAGATGCTTGAGAAGATGAGATGATTGATGATGGGAATACTTAATATCGTGGGTTGATCACAAAGTCTTTATAGATGTTCGAGAATCATATTAATAGACATGACTTCATCAAACCGGCACTTCGGCTTCGTAGCGTTGATCTGTGATGTTGATATGGTCTAGGCGCATGGGGATACGATACTGCAATATTGCTACGTAGCAGTGTAAACTGTGAATCGGTCGAGATGGTCACTGCTAGTCTCAGGCCCATAGCGATCCAATAATAGTGACAAATAAAGTGAGACAGTCTGCTCAAATCTTGAGCGGTTAACTGTTGCCCATCTTTAAGTCAATGCAACCATAATTCCTCAAGACCTGGAGTTCCCCGAAGAACTCGGCTGGCATTGCTAGTCTATACGAGGTTAGTTGATATACATCCACCAACCAGGCGAGTTAGTTATTCTTGGATAGCGCGCCGCTGGCCCTTACCCCTGCGCATTCATGCTTAAAGCAGATAAGCGGTTCTATCAATACGAGACCGAGTGCCGCGATTTAATTGAGTTTTGTCCCTGCATTTCAATGCCACACCAGAATAGTGGAAGCAACGTCGTATAGCACAGCCGCTCAGACCATGATGCCCTTCACAACTTAGAACATACTCCGCGATGTCATATATCGACGCTGAACTGAGCCCACGTGGATAGCGTCTAGCACCGGCTGGGACCATGCAGTGATTTGCAATGCGCCATGCAGCTTCTTTGGTCTGGATCTTGTTTTGCTAACCAGTTAGTCACTAAACACGCTTCATTGGTGCAAAGATGGCACTGATAAATGCAACACTTTGAACAATAAATGTCTATATCTTAGTTTGATCTTAATCTGTACATTCATCTTGACATTTGTGATACGCTTGACCAGACGATCTTGTTTTTATGCACTTTGGAAAGCTACAAACAACCATCAACACCCGTCCCATTTTGCCGAGGTCTAGATTTGTAGATCTTCACGTTAGTCTCCTGATAACGGAAAGAAGTGGAACGTGCCCGCAACACGAGGGCACTTTTGGACCCCCAGGATAGATATCCAGCCTTTCCAAATAGGTCCTGCATTCCAGCCCATCCTAATTTCGAAGTTAGACCAAACTCGAGGAAACAGGTGTACCACTCAGGAGTTGTTCCTTGCTCTGGGCTGTCGATTCAATTGAGAACTTTCCTGATTGGATCTAACGTCAATAACTAGGTCAGTTTCGCGGATCACGTATCCCGTGACATTTCCTTTCAACAATGTATCCTTGAGTTACATACATCGGACGACTACACTAACTATCGGTTCTTACCCATGATCTTCGAGAGGTCAATCTGTTGCTCACCACACCATCAGTACGGCTTCTCTCAACCGAGCTAGAAGATATGAGGCTCTCCAAAGCGACGTCACTATCAGGTCACTCATCCTCTTTACGGTATGTGACTTCGATCATGTCGCCCACCCGCTTTTGTGAGCTTGGTGAAACATCGCCTACATTGGTAAATTAGTTGTCGGACCAGATAACGCAAAATGAAAATGCGGTTGAACTAGCCAATATTGAGACTAAGAAACTTCAGTATGGTAGGAAACCAATCACAAGCAGCGACAAGTTATCTGAAGCTCCAGTTTGATATGTGTATATTGCTTTTGCCACCTTCATCTTCATCCTGTAGTGCTTCTAGGAAATGTTCAACTCGAAAGTTTCATCCTCAAAGGCGAACTTGTTTAGTGATCGGAGAGTGATCAATACTATGTGCTGAAATATATTCCAGGTTGGTGAATGATGAGACACGGGCCAAGATGACCGGAAAGGCATTCGGATCTCGTTGCCTGACCCCTATTTCTGATTGCCACCATGTGCACGGAGATCAGCATACAAGTCAATAACTGTGTGCAAAGCCCCGATGATACAACAGCCCAGTAGCCTGAGCCTGCCTTTCCAAGAACGCAATCTGACAGAGGCTTTAGTCAAATCTGCTGACTGACAGGATAAAAGCCCTAGTTTATTCATCCGAGCGTACAGTGTGTGATAAGGAACGACTTGATGAGACTTTCATCTTTCGGATATTGCTATGATAGAAGCCTACTGGTTCTTATACTTCCAGACAGCCCGTCGATGGAGACTTATATCTCCAGAGTTAAATGCCATGACCATCCCATAGAGACCCCCAATGGGCCATTTGTTCCAGAGGGATTTCCAACTCCATCCTTCACCCTCAGCCTGGCCATCCAGTCTCATCCCAGTCTGTTTGACTTTATCGTAAACGGTCGGGAGGGTTGTTGCGAAATAACGTTCCCTCAAGTTCTGATACCAGGAACGATCGTACAATTCCCAGAATTGCTCCTGAGTGTAGTAAGCATGGGCGTACAGCCACTTTCGACCTCCCAAGTTGGCTAACTTCTTCTCCAGAGCACGGTTCTTGGCCTTGAATTCCTCGGCATTTCTTGGGCCCCAGCCCCATACACCGATATTGAGCATAGGCTGCGACACATCGATGTCATTATCGCCAACCTTGGTTGCTTTCGTACGGGCAGTGACAGGATGGAAGGTGGGCATTCTGGCTTCCTTCAGCGGGCACAGCCACAAAGGCCAAATGCCGAATTCAGAATCGACCCAGTCAATAAACTCCCCAGCCGTATCATATGGGAGTGCCAAATCTTGAACGACAAATTGTTCTGAAATATGACTCGCATGAAGAGCGTGGTATAGTGTCCTGGTGTGGGAGTAGTCGTCCAAAAGCCACCGAAAGAATCGGTTGAATGGTATAAACTTGAAATAAGTATAGCCCTGGCGGCCTACCCAAAAGGCAGCTCTGTCGTAACGAAAGAGATATTCACCGAGCGGGATGTACTCGGTGATAGACGAAGACGATGGAAGGTCCTTCGTCCTTTCTTGTACGTGGAGATAAAACCAGGGATCGACGGCATTGCTGAAGGTGACAAGATGAGACTCGAGAGGTTTATTGTTTGTAAGCTGTCCTGTTACGACGACGCCATGGTCTTTCGAAAAGAGAATCCCGTCAACATAGTCAGTGTCAGAAACACCACAAAATCTCTTTGTTTCAGAAACCGCAGTGGCGACACCGTCAACTCGGTGATAGGTTGTCTTCACGAATTTTCGAGCCTCGACAAGTCGGATCTCGAGCAAAGTCGTAACGCCCAAAGTACCTGCTGCACCTGCAGCACCGTAGAACAAATCTTCTCGCTCTTCAGACGAAGCCCTCACGACATCTCCATTGCCGAGAATCATTTCCACAAAGTTGATCGTCTCGTTGAAGAACCCATGGCGGAAAGAGCTACTTTCGCCTGATGTTCCCGAGTAACCACCACCTGTTGTGATTCCAGGGAATTCCATCACCACTGGAGGTATGAGACCGTATTGGATTGTTGCCTCGACTAACCGATCCATAGGTACATTGGGCTCTACGACACATGTCCTTTTATCTGTGTCGACAGAAATGACCTGGGATAGCATGTTTATATCGATGGTGCTGGTGTGTGATGCATGACGGGGTCGAGTACTGCTCGATGAGCCATGTGATATGCGATACGGCTGTCCAAGTTTGTGAAAGTCGCGTATCCTCCCGGCGACATCTTCTACGATTTGATCGTGCCGCTGCATTGTGTCCTACACATTCACTCGCGAGTGAAAATGGAAGATTTGTTTTAGGAAGATGGAGGGCAAAGTGAGAGGCAACAGTTTACTGATGTACTTCGGAGGATACTGAGCCGAAGTCCTCGCACCAACTGCGAGTACTTGTACAAAATAGCATCCGATGCACGATCGGAGAGATGCATATGTTTCTTCGGTGGGTGCTAGTCAAAACCTATATTAAGACAGTATATTGCTTCTTGACTGAGACATCGGAAGAGAATGAAAGTGCGGTGAGTATTTGTGCGACATGTCATCGCGTATGAATGCATCTTGTTGGCGGCTAGTGTGACGCATCATGCATGTCTTTGTTAATACTTAAAAGAGTCGTAGGTTCTGATTTGAGCTGGGGACCTGCATATATAACCTACCTGAAACGCGATTTCGAGTCTAATCGGTCTAGAAAACAATCTCAAATCTATGGAATCTTGTGCACAGCGCGCTCTCTATTCGCGATATTTCTCAATGGCCCTTCCTGGGCAAATGAATCCCTCCGAGACTCGCCATCCTACCAGATACCAGGAATGAACCGCCAAGGCACGCGCTTGCAATACTCCGTCCAGGCGGCTCCGTACTTTACTGAACACCTCTTCTCGTCACGTATGCACCGATGAACAAGCAACATAAGCATCCAGACGGCATACCACCACACCACAGCCTTTGTACTACCGACCAGTGCACACGTACTAAAGCTGAGCAACAAGTCCGCTACATAGTTTGCGTGCCGGGACCAGCCCCAGAAGCCGCTGCAAAGTAACAAGCTCGTGTGCTGTCTGCCGTCCGAGGTTCGGAAGGGTGCTGAGATGCACTCGGCCGGCTTACCCCAAATGGTGCATTTCCCTCCTGTTCGTCGGACCATGTCCTTTTGATGGTTGACAATGCGGAAGACCACGTAACCTGCTATTCCCAGCATAAAGAAGAACGCGAGATAGGGCGTTGAGGCTGATGATGGGTAAAGACCGAGGTATTGCCCTTGTATCGTGTATGTTGTCGGCAGAAAGCAGAAGCAGCCCCAGATCAGATACATGCCAAAGTGATCATGAGCAATGTCGATGGTCCGAAGATACCATGATTCATTGATGAAGAAATCCAGCACATAGAGCGTCTGAAGTGCTGTGACGAGAATTAGTGATGGCTGAACGTAACCCTCATTTTGGTACTGGTAAGCCATGTTGGAGAAGTCTCTGGATGGATCACATGTGAGCGAACGGATGCGGAAAGGGTGCTGCAACCAACTTACATCAAAGTCCACACCATCATTCCAGCTCGACCGTTGCTGAATAGCTTGAGGTCAAACGTATCGCCTAGTCGCGGATTCAACTCAATCCCCATATAGAAGTCATATAAGAAGGATCCTAACACCTTGGTTAGAGTTTGGTAACGAAAGCTTTAGTCCACAAAACGTACCGCTAAACTTTCGATCCTCTGGATGACATGGCACCACGTACGCTTTGATAAAAGCAAGTGCCGAAATAAAGAAGCCAGCCAAGTTCATAGCCCCAATCAAACTGCTCCAGTTGCGGGGTATGAAACCGGGGTCCAAAATCCCCAACCAGCTGAGACCGCCATACAAGAGATGTGTCACGATCCAGGCTGAGAGGCCATTGATTTTGTAGTCCAGAAGATATCCAGCCGGTGTGAGCTGTCCCTGATGGTTTTCGCCGGGGAGATAGATGTATAAAACTGCCTGGACAGCGAGCCAGCAGATCACTGCTACAATGCCTTTAGTGGTAATTTGAGGTCCGTACTGCGCGCAGATGTTCCAGAAGCCGTGCTCTTTCACTGCTCCTGCAAAGAGAGAGAAGGATCCTTCGTACTGAACAAGCGTGATGAAGATGGATATCGATCCAATTGGCGCAAGAAACAGCGGCGAAGCTCCAACGAGAGAACGCAGCCATGACTGTCCAAGTCCTGCACGACCCCAAACGTCTGCATCGGTCAATGTCTGGCTCTTGTTCGTAAGCTCTGTAGCCTCAAATGATCTTTGTTTCCGCGGCCTAACGATCGTAGTCGTAGAGCCTGTCTGTGACAGACTATCAGTGCTTGGTGCCATGACTTGTCAATACTCTTTTCGATACGCGTCAAAACAGATAGATCGTGAAAAGACAAAAGTGAAGACGCGTCTGAAGAAGGAGGAGAGAACAAATAGTGTTCGTAGTACAGAGATACACACAAGGGATGAATGAGCTAATGATCACCGCACCATTAGTGGCTGGGATAGCCTGAATAACATCGTCATTGATGAGCGGAAGCGGGTGGATTATGGATGCATTTGTGGGACCAGAAACGGGAGAGTTTTCCATTTCATGTTTTGCGTTAGAGTTATGCAAAGTGACACGCGTGCTATGGCGAGATTTTGTGTTTGGTTGAGAGAAAGCCATGCCAGGCTTGCCAGGCACTGACTGAGACATGCTTATACGCTAAGGAAGCTACGAAAATCATCTTCATCAATTATGGCAGGATGTCTTGAACGTAAGGCGAGTACTTTTGACCATTTCGTTCAATGACCAGTAGAGTCAATGAATGGTAACACGACATTAGAAGTGAGACCAACTTACCTAGACTGCACTGCTGGGGTCGTATTACGGTATCTCGAAGACTGACCGCCTCCAAATGTGAGACGTCAAGTGCCAAGGTGCCGCTTGCGAGGATCTCGAGACCTCTGCGCTGGAATGCATTGGCCTCACACCATGGGACCCTGCAGCACCACTATCCATGAATTTTTGCATAACTTAATTGAGTTTTCGTACCGTGTCTGACACTTCAGCAAGAAGAGAAGAATGGAAGCTTGTTTCAATTGACTGGTTGCGTGCATTGGACAGGGACCCTCATAGGCTCATTCTCCCATGCCGGGTAAAGCAACACTGCATATTTATGTACATGTTCTGATATCAATCCACTTTTCCACAATGTCTAACATCAAAGTGCCGTCCTGGGCGACTGGTCGAAAACAGACTTAGTTGGCGTAACTATGCGATAAGAGATTGTAATGATTACTTCCAACCTGCATTACAGCTCACCAGCGTCCTCATCTTCAACTGCCTTTTTGATGACCTCTTCCGGCTTTCTGGCGAGTTCCTGCTTCACAGACTTCTGTGCATTCACTTGAATGGTAATGGAGTTTCCAACTTGCATTTTACCGCCGTAGTTGAATGAGAACTTGACATCCTCGGATCCGGTCTTCTTTTTATCCCAGTTGCTAAAGTCAACGAGTTCATCTATATCCTGTTAGCTTCGCCCTTGGTGTACTGAATAATCACTTACCCTCGCAAGCATTCTGGCCAGACTTGACATCGCTTCCCGCAAACAGAGGTGCCAACCAAGTCACAACGCCAGGAGCAAAGAAGGCTACTCCATCCAGCTCGGCGATAAACTTGCGCTCCATGGTGGTGCCTTCTTTGAGAAGTTCCTCTTGGTACTTGCGGACAGCCCAGGGCAGATCCTTGTAGTCGGTGCGAAGGATTCTGAACCCGTCGGAGTGCATGAAACGATCGAAGTCACCGGGGTAGGGGAGTTCACCACCGTCGTCTGTTGTCCAGTATTTTTCGAGGTAGTCCATTGCCCAGGCGATCTCTTTGGGAGCGTGTGAAGGATCGGGAACGACATAGATCTCTGCATTGATATTGGAGCTGACGGAACACTCAGTCTTCCACTGATTTCTGTCTTGGGAAAGACTACGCGATTTGCTCAATAGATCTCTAATCTCGGCAGCGCGAGCATGGTCACCACTCTTCTCGGCTTGAGCGGCCTGTCGCATCAGGTCAAGCGTCGCGGTATCGCCAATCTGGATATCGATGACCTGAGCCGCCGCCTGAGAGGCAAGGAGAGTCAGAATGACGTTAGTGACCTTCATGGTTGATGTTGGTTTGGTGAAAATAGAAAATGAGGAAGGAATATCAGGTTTGACATGGTCTAGAGAATGAGCGTTAATATGTACCAAATTCACGCTCGGGCATTCCCCAATGAAGGAATACCCGATTGTGCTGCTGAACCAATTGTGTCGCTCGAGATTGACATTGGGAGTGCGCTACCAGAGTCCGGCCCAGGCATCAGTGGGATAGAACAGGGGTTGTTCCTGGGTTATCTCTGCGGCTGAAAGATGGAGCATGATGAATGAATGCCCTGATCCGAGCAATTTTCAGCAGACCTTTCGGTAGTAACGAGTGATATCAGGATGGATAGACAGATACCGTCGCGCTAAAAGGACAAAAAAGATGAACGACCAAAAAACATACAACAGCGGGGATTCGCTGGTCGTCACCGACCCAACTACTAATCCGCCGGTTAGTGGCTTGACTATGGGAGAGCGGACGGGATCCCGTATTTTCCACTACCTTTGGTCGTATGTGCTAAGTAGATGAGCTTAAGTTAATCATATACCCATTAGGTAGATGTCACCTAATTGAGTTTAATCCGCTGCCTGAAATGTTTATCCTCTACTCCGACTGAGAACACGCTTCTCTGTAGTCACTAGTCTCGCTCGCCAGATAAGAAAAAGCCCACCATTATGACCGTATATAACAACAGGAGAATACTTCCTTTGAAATAGTTGCTTCGTCCCTCATTTTGTATATAGCCATGCAAAAACACAAAGAAGATGGCGACGAACATGTCCCATTGTTGAAGCACCATGGAGAAGACATGTCCCTCTTGTTGAGGTTTGTGTAAGGACGCGAGGAGCCCGGAAGCACTGAACGAGGCGCCTGTGCGATGAGCGCTGCGAATACGAGACTGGAGAAACGAGCTGTCGGATCTGGTGTCAGCATTTCGCAAACTATGAGCAACCTCGAGATTGGTACGACTTACACTATTCGCTTTTACTATCGAGTTGTCATATCGCAGGGCGTCACGGATTGTCAGTTGTCTGCTCAGTTTGGAGATTCTCCTCTTACAGAGGACTCCATCTCCAGCAATGACGTTTCCAATACCTGGGCGGAAGTTCCCAAGACTGCTGGCGCGGAGGAAGATAGCACTGCTCTCAAGATTGAAATGGCGTGCCAGGGCGGCAGTGCTACTATTCTGCTTGACTCCGTTTTTATCTCTAACAAAGTTACGCCTGATAACATCGATCAGTTTGTCGTCGACTTTGGCAACAATGGCAGTGGTGCCAATCCTCCTCTCGAAGAGAGTCCCCGAACTACTACATCTGCTGAGCCAGCATCGTCTCTTCAGCCTACAACAACTGAATCAGGACCCGCAGCAGGAACTACCACGACCGCAGTTGAATTTCCCTTCTGCTCCAAGGCCCTCGATGGAGGCTGTTGGTGGAAGGGATCATCTGTCGGTTGCGAAAGCTGTGGATCTTGGCCTGGCCCTGGTGGACAAGGTCGACTTGTGCCTCGTCCGAATAATTACCCTGAGCCTCTGAGCCAGTTGTGGTGTGTAGGCTGGTGTTCCCTTTCTCCTGGTTGCAGGTCTGCGGCTTATAATCCGGTTGATCGCTCTTGTCGCTTTTCTGAGTTTGCCGTCCAAGACTCAAATTTCGTACCAGGCCCCGATGCCCATGTTGACACTGAAGGTGTTTACTACTGGCATGATTTATCATGCTTCAACTGTCCCTGTAACGAGGGTGACGAGACTGAAGTAGAGCCTCTTGCTACCACAACCTCCGCACCTGTCATTGAGGCAACCACGCAATCCGTTCAATCAACATCATCACCCAGTCCCGCTGTGAGACTTCCTCACGCATCCACGTGCCCTAAATCCTTGGAGGACGGCTATACCTGGAACGAGGCTTCGCTCGGGGGCAGTCTTATCACCTGTCAGTACCGAGGTCGGTGGCCAGGCGCTGATGGTGTTAGATATGCCGTTGAGAAACCAAGAGACTACCCCATGGCGTTGAGTCAAATGTGGTGTGTTGCATGGTGCTCTCTTTCGCCTGGCCGTCGATCTGCAACTCATATCCCCGAGAACCGATCTTGCCGATTTTCAAGCCATGCTGTTCATGACGACGACTTTATTATGGCTGATGATCCCAATGAGGACTCTGCAGAATTGGGGATCTACTACTGGCACGATCTTTCCTGCATGGATTGTCCCTGCAGGGATGAGGTTGAGTTCACAACACACCCTGCCACCACACTTCAACGATCTGTTACGTCTGCACCTACCGAATCTGCCACTACTCAAGAACCATCTTCAAAACTGGTGACGATAGAAAAACCACCTCGTCCTTCTGCAGCAACCTGAACTGCGCTCTTTTCTACAATGATGTTAAACTGTAAGGGAGTCCAGGTCTTCGGCAACCAACGCCCTGACTCCTGGAAAGCAAGTGATACACCCAGAGAAAGTGGAAGATGATATAGAGTATTAACTGGTGATCATGACAACAAAAAGAATAGTTTAGATGTAGCAACATCAATCAGAGTCAAAAAGATCGACCACGCCAGGATTCGAACCTGGAATCTCTAGAGATTACGAGTAATGAGAACCGAAATCTAGCGCCTTAGCCATTAGGCCACGCGGCCGGATTCTTAGATGACGATGGCGTCACTTGGAGGTCTGATACAGTCGAGCGTGGTGAACATTGCATTGATTCTCTGGAGAAGAGACTATTGGAGTCACCGATATACGACTATTGTCATTGGAACTTGTCTCGAATGTGTTGTATTGGTTTGGTGAATTGGCCTAGAACTTTGATTGGAACCACAAACCGCTCTACTTCGCTTCATTCTTGATGGCTTCTTCAAAATCGTTCAGAAACCTCCATTGAGTTTTCTCCTTCCATCCTTTCGCCTTCCAATCGTTCAAAGTATTTGGGAATTCGTCGACGATACCCATGACCGACATGTCGTGTGCGAATATGAAAAAGATGCCTTCTTGCGCATCAGCCTTTTGCGCCTCCTTGACAGTCTTTATAGCCTGCTCTATGTCAAATCCTATGTTTGGCTCGAAGAATGTCTCCGCAGATTTGCGACCACGTTTTACGTTCACATCATCCAGTACAGTCGCTGGACAGTGTGACAGGAGAAGTCGTAGTGAGTCAGACAGTGACAAATGCTGGGATAGGTGTTGTGGAATCGGGAGGTATGGCGATGGACGTATCTCACCGCCGTGGTGACAAAGGTCGCCGCCCATGAATATAAAAGTATCCGGGTCAGTGGTAGTACGTGCAAGGCCAGCTAGATGACCAATAGCATGGCCTGGCGTATCAAGAAGGTAAAAAGAGCCGTCGCCAAAGAAGTCAAATCCTCGGAAAGGTCCGATTACGAGAGGTTTCTTGTCAAAGTCGATTTCTCGAAAGTTTCGTCCTCTATGAAACCATCAGTCTAGAGCTACAAATCACAGTTTGGTGATACTCACATGTAGTCAACTTCTCTAATAGGAGAATCGGGGTTTTTTGGATATCCAGGACAAAAGGCTTCCTTAAAGCCTTGCCCGACAACAAGCTCCGTTGATCCGGGGAACGTTGTAACATCTCCGATGTGGTCGAAATGGTGGTGACTGGCTCAACGTTAATACGTAATTTTGCTGAATATTTAAGGGGACACATGCCTCCAAATAACACTATCGATATCAGAAGGCTGTACATGATTGTCCGTGAGGATATCTGCTACATTCTTTGGAACATCAACATCCAATTTCCCCTCGGTTATCGTCTTGCACCACATTGGAGAGAAGTTCTCTAATGGGTTTTTAGGTACACCCAGATCAAAGAGCGCTCTCTTTCCTGTTGAGCTTTCTATCAAGAATGACCAAGTCGTTGCGGTAGGTATGAAGTCTAAGCCTGCCATGGCGGGTTTCAGAAGTTGTTGCAAAGGCATCTTGGACAGACGCAGAGAAGAGTCGATGATGCTCACGCTGGCGGTTGCGCCAGATGGCACGTCGAATTGAGGTCTCTCCGCCATTTCGATCTATTCAGTGACTATTTTATGAAGGATAAGAAAAAGGAACTGGGATTTGCTTGTTGTTGAGTGAAGTCAAGTATTTTATAATTCGATGTGAAAGCCGGGTGCTCCGTCTCGGGACGTGACATAATGTTGAGCCGCTAATTACTAGTAGAAGGATCAAGTTGATGATTAGATCACTGGTTTTATCCGTGAGATCTAAGTGGAGTTGTTCGATGGGCGTTGTAAGTGTATTCATCTTGACAGTCATCGCCCGGAAGTTCCGATCCGATATTGCCGTTGCTATGTCGTCAATGATGCTTCATAATGAGATTTGTAACAATTCCTCTATCAACTGACATTGTAGGAACGAGGATCTCACTACATACACTAGACTTTTGTCTTCCATGGGTCTCTGTATTGCTCTGCAACAGCACTCTAATATCGCGCTGGACTGCAGAATCAAGGCATCATAACGTTGTTTTGAGTTCGCCATTATTGTTCAAACAAGGACTAGGTTTAGCGGGGAGATCTACAGCCGAGGCTTACTCCACGTGAGGGGACACATACAACAAACAGACCAGGCATGTTCATCGCGCGTACTCCAGGTAGCTCAGTCTTGCTTGGACAACAACAATAACAATTATCAAACAACGGAATTTCCCATCAATCCTCAAAATGACACATAATGAAGTCGACCCCCAAAGACTAAGCCAGCCCTTCTCCCTCCCAGACTCCACCAGTTTCTCCAACTTCCAGCGAGACATCTACCAATCCTTCCGGCCTCCTCTGTTCTCAACGAACCCCGCAAAATGGGAATCACTGGCCAAGGAAAAAGTCCCGGCTGCCAACTTTGGCTACGTTTATGGCTCGGCCAGTAGCGCTGCTACAGCTAAAGCCAACACCGAGGCCTTCAATCGATACAGACTGAGGCCACGCTTTCTCGTTGATGTCACAAGACGCGATGTAGAAGTTGAGTTATTTGGAACGAAATACAAAAGCCCTTTACTTGTTTCACCGATTGGGGTGCAGAGTATTCTGCATCCTGATGCAGAGGAAGCTACTGCGAGAGCGTGTCATAATGTTGGTGTGCCCATGATTCTGTCGACAGCTGCTACGAGGACAATCGAGCAGGTCGCCAACGCCAACGCTGATGGTGATCGGTGGTTCCAACTTTACTGGCCCAAGCCCCAATACGAGGAAGTCACAGCTAGTCTCCTCGCTCGCGCGAAAGCGTCCGGCTACAAAGTCCTTGTTGTCACTCTTGACACGTTCAGTCTGGGCTGGAGACCAACTGATCTCGATACCTCTTACCTGCCTTTCGTTTGGGGTGAAGGCTGTCAAGTAGGCTTTTCGGATCCTGTCTTCAATCAACTGTTTGATGAGATGCAAAAGAATGATTCACGAGGTGTGGGAGGGAAATTAGCTGAGCTATGGTCAATCATGAGACGGCCTGGTACCGTCTACGGTGCTGCGCGGGTTCTTGCTAACGCAAGGACAATGGTCAAGTCAAAAGCTTGGATAGATGTGATCAACTCAGGTACATACCGGGAATGGGCCCATCTCAAAATCCTGAAGGAGTTTTGGGATGGTCCAATTGTCCTGAAGGGAATCCAGACGGTCGAAGATGCCCACCTGGCCATTGAACATGGCATGGATGGTATCATCGTGTCCAATCATGGGGGTCGTCAACTCGATGGTGCGGTAGCATCACTAGATGCCCTCGCCGAGATTGCAGCCGACCAAAAGGTGAAAGACTCTGATCTAACTATTATCTTCGACAGTGGCGTAAGGACGGGATCAGATGTGCTCAAGGCACTGGCCCTCGGAGCGAATGCAGTATCTATCGGTCGGCCTTATGCGTATGGGCTTGCAGCGGGTGGACAGCAGGGTGTAGAACACGTGTTGAAGTGCTTGCTCGCGGACATGGACAATATGCTAGCCAATGTTGGCAAGAAGAGTATTCGGGATCTGAGCAGAGATGATCTTCAGGTTTTGCCCTTATCGAAACTGTAATTGAACTTCTCATCGTGTAGGTCGAGAGTTCACAAGCGGCTGCTTTCGGCGTCTGAAGTGGATAGTCCTTGGTATCACAGCAAGCGCGGTCTTTTAGCATAACAATACTTTCGTTCAATAGTATGATAATAATATCAATAAACGTCCATCGCTACTTTGCAACATCCATGTTCGTAGGCAAGATCTGCCGCGGCAATAGTGGCAAATCAGAGAAGTGATTCTGTGTTATCGCCGAAAACATGACCTGCGAATTGGCCAATCACACTGGGCGAGGGTATTACCAGAGGTTATCGCCGAAATCCACATACGTCAAATCGCCGTTGCCATCGGAGTTGAGGTGACAGAACCAGAGAATGAACAACTCATGCCAAGTTAAGGGATTGCAAACTGTTACATTTAAGCATTACTTCGTAACTCAAACTTGTTACGAATACAACTCCTTGAGACTGTTACAGACAAACCACCATGGGTCCTCAACGCAACTTCCAGACGCTCAAGGGCAAGGTTGCCATCATTACAGGGGCGTCTCGTGGTCTTGGTGCGGGCTTCGCATATGAACTTGCAAAAAGGGGCGCCAAGGTGAGCAACCTCCATACTCAGATTGACTACCGCTGACTGGTGAAAGATTGTTGCAACTTATACTTCTCCAAGCAGCGAAAAGCTCGTCAGCGAATTATCAGAAAAGATCGCATCTCTTGATCCACCATCACAATGTATAGGCGTCAAAGCAGATCTCAAGGATGAATCTGCACCTGATAAGATAGTTCGCCAAGCCGTCGACACCTTTGGTGCCCGAATCGACATACTCATCAATAACGCCGGCATAGAAATTGTCAAACCTCTCACAGATCTTACAATATCTGATTTTGACTCCATTTTTTACCTCAATGTCCGCGCACCTCTCCTGCTACTACAAGCTGTAAAACCCTACCTTCCCCCCTCAGGTGGCGGGCGCATAATCAACATCTCGTCTGTGGGCGCACGATGCGGTTTCAGGAACTTGTCTTTGTATTGTGCTTCGAAAGCAGCACTTGAAGGACTGACGCGCTCATGGGCTGCTGAGCTTGGAGAGGAGGGACATACAGTCAACGCGGTGAATCCAGGGCCTGTGCAGAGTGATTTACTGGATAACATCCCAAAAGAGATTGTGGATATGCAGAAGAAGCAGACTCCAGCAGGCAATAGATTGGGAGAAGTGGACGATATAGCCCAGATAGTCGCTTGGTTGGCTTCGGAAGAGAGTCGTTGGATTACTGGGCAGGCTTTGTCTGCTAGTGGTGGATTGGAGATGTACTGATCTTACGAAAACGAGTCGAGGCCACACATTGAAAACAATCAGTGATTTTTTAAGCCCTGAGAGGGTAATAAGATAACACACATTTCCATTCATAAGCAATTATAAATGTCCATAAACAGTAGATACCTTCTAAAACGACTCTTGGGCCGGCCTCAAATCCAACTCATGGACCCAAAGCGAACTGGGCTGTTGTGACAACCACAAATATGTCTGGCCAACATCCTCGGCCCTCATATGCTTTCCAGTCCTGGTTTCCTCGGTATCCTCGTCCCTGATGTGGCCATTGGCAATCGCATGCACGCACTGCACGCCGTATTTGCTATGTTCCTTAGCGATAGCCTGCGCTACCATCCGCGCCGATGCCCGAGTTGCCCCATAGGCAGCATACCCAGGGTTTGTTCGCATGGCTCCCAGAGTGCCAGTGAAGATAATAGTTCCCTTCTTGGCGCCGTTTGTATCGGCCAAGAGTGTCTGGCCACCATTTTGCTCATAGAAAATCTTCAATGCTTCTTGCGAAAATACTACAGCGCCTGTGGTGTACGTCTGCATGCTTTCGCTAAAAGCTTCAGCTGTTTCTTCAAGGAAGGGTTTTTTGCTGGCATGTTTGACGTGGTATATGGCAAGCTTGAGTTTCAGATCCTTGAAGTCATCGTGGTTGCGAATATCCTGGAATGTCTTGCGGAGGTTTTCAGGTTGAGTGTCGGTTGGGAAGGCGTGAAGAAGGCCGTTTGTCTCTTTGCGAAGAGAGTCGCGAAGATCGTTGAGTTTATCAGGGTTGCGAGCCAAAAGAGCTACGGCGAAGTTACCACCGTCTGCTCGGGCGAGAACACGGGCGATACCTCGACCACTGGTGGGACCAGCTCCAATGATGATAGCAAGACCTGAGGGTGCCATTTTGTAGTGTTTGTTGAAATTTGTTTTCTGTCAATTTAATGCTTCGCTATTCCAGCGTGTGTTTTATAGAGGTTCTGACTTGAAGACGTCATGCCGATCCTTTGATGATGACTCTGTGGGCCGTTAAGTCCGATCCCAAATAGGCAATAATCTACATGCATCTCGTAGGTTTGAGATTAAAGTTTGTTGATTTGAAGCATTATCTTTACTTTATCTGCACGATCGGTCGTGGTACTGATTCCCTTGAACGGGATATACCGCATGCTGATCTAATACAAACCATATCCCATCACCGACAGTCATTATCCATCAAGTCACATACAGTAGCTACATAGCCAAATAATCAATGTATGGTTGGAAAGTCAGAATGCCTCTAAACGTACAAGACTCCTCGAATCGTACGCTTTATGCCCCCATTTTGAGCTCAGTGACACCGGCTCTCAAAACGCTGCTTCATTTCTTCACGTTTCTCCTGAATATGTTCCTGCCATCTCCTCATCGTAACGGCATTCCTCCCATGGAATACCATGTCTTTTAGTATCCTATCAGGGTCCCATCTGTCGATTTCAACACCTTCCAATCGAAGAACAACACCTTCGACAAGGTTTTTGTAAAATTTGCCCACGCAATCGCGGGTGTACGCGTCTGGGCTTGACACGAAGCTGAACATCGAGATGGTGCGGTTGAGAAATTGGACTTCAGGATGTTGGGGGGGTATCGGCCCCATACTTTCATACCAGCAGCGCAACCAATATTCGCTCTCGACCTCCTTATACCTTAGCCTGGTATGTGCGACGCCATCTATTGGCGAAAGGACATTCATGTCGATCTTTTTGATGATGCAATCACAAAGGTTGCGTTCAGAGAGGTAACCAGGTCCCATTTTCACAAGATACAGAAAAAGCAAATTGAGAGTGCACAGCGCATCCGAACAGCTTGCCACGAAATCCCGATCTTGGAGATCATCCGTAGGACCAAAGATGCGGAAGGCGACGGTTACTTCATCAATGTAGATAGATGTGGGCAGTTTCGGGAGGTACCAAGTTGGCCAAAGCCCGTAATTCTTGACAACCATGATGTCGAGATGGAACACATTCGGCATAAACTTGATGATACGCTGAACATCGTCGTGAAACCGCCTGTTTACCAGAAGTAGGTCCCTCGCTAAACTCTTCGGTTTTTCCTCCCATAATGCTGTGTCCCAAAGGTTGCTTTCATGTGGCAATCTCTTCCAGCGATTAGACTGAACCTTTGAAGGGGTAGCAAGTTCGATTGGCGGCGTGAGTGCGAACTTGATGATTTCCAGTTTTAGTTCCTGGGGAAGTTTGTGCCATCCTTCCATGACGCTGGGAGATGCTATGATCAATCCGAGTTTTGTGTGGTGCTGTCATGAGCTATGGAGAAAAGAGTTTGTAGGGAAGGAAGGGAACAAACAGTTATTTCTATGTTGAGAATCTCGCCACCCATAACAAGGTTTTGTGTGAATCTTACTTGAGAAAGTCAAAGGATATATAACCTTTACAGATCATGCATTCCAAAGGCTCTTCGACAAAAAGAACATCTCACAAACTTGTCATAGATGTTTACCCTCTCATACAAACTATGCCTCTACAAGAAGAGCCACAGCTTCCAGCCCTGCTAATAGAGTCTCTCGCATAAAGTTAGTCCCTGGGCCCAAAGAATGCGTGTCGATAGGAATTGCGTCAGGGTTAGTTTCGAAGTATGTGAGCCTCGATTGCCACTAGAACCTTGAGCTGGAGAGAAATGTTTTTGGTTCTTGTAATACTCCGTCAGTATGTAGTAAATGTCGATTTATGATGGGCTGACTGAAACCATGATTGAAGGCACTGAGACCAAATTTGTAGATCACCTTGACGGAAGCGATGAAGCATATACGCCTACCACTTGCCAGTTACATTATCACACACATCCAGCTACTCATGAGCTGACATCCTGAGATCGCTAAAACATTGAATCGAAAAAGTATCATTAAATAGTAATCGGGCTCTCCCCTGCAAGATCCCTCTATACACTACAATTCTAGCAGCAGGAAATGCCAGAGAAAGCTGACATTCTCTAGTCTTTATCTCTTGTTAACATCATGGTTTAGCTACTGGCTTGCGCGACTTTGCCAGCCATGCCGAGAATCTGAGCAGCAGTAATGGGTTGCTCAGATCGCTGGAATCCCTCTCTAAAAGGGATCGCTTCTTTCTCTATACGACATTAGCGTGTACTCATCCGTAAAGCAGGATTGACTTACCGAAGAGTGTTCTGACCCATCTAGTATCCGCATTTCCATCCTCGGCGTTGCCAAAAACAGTCAAGTACAGAGCAGTCTCAATCAAACTGAACTGCTTCTGCTCGGCAGGCAAAGAAAACTCAGGGTTGGTGGCAGCAGCAACCTCGAGACGATCCTTGCGGGCGTCGGCGGCCGTCTGGATAGAGATGTAGGGCTCGCGAAAATGCGACAATGTTTGCTTCCAGATGTGCGGGTCCAATCTCGAGTTATCGCCAAAGTAAACGTCATCACGGCTCAAGCTGCCATCATGCTCGATAACTGGTTCGTTTAGTCAAAGCCTGTCAAGAATCCGAGTTTGGCCTACTTACCACCGTGCTTGGCCAAGTCGTCGAGGTTAAAGGTGACACCATTACCAGTTTCCAACGCCTTCTTACCAACGAGGGTTGTGGCGGCCGGGTCCAGGTTGACAGCGTCGGTAAAGGCCTCGATCAGGCCATCAAGAGAAATGTTGAGACCGTCGCGAGGGAGGTATCCATGGTTGGCGAGAGAGTTGACCATAGGACAAGGGCTTCGTCCTGCGATTTTTAGTTTCGTGTCGTTTGGGTCACGGGAACGATATGCGTACGATCATATTTAGAAGGAGGATGCCAGTCATTTGATGATGCTGAGTGAAGGTGAGCCACGGCAGTGGAGCAAAGAAAAAGTAGGTTGAACAGCATGGTGAGTATGAAGCTGAAGTGAAGGTGAAGTTGAATAACAAAGACAAAGCAAGTCAGGAGCATTGCTACGACTTTTATCCATTCCGTTCATCCAACCCTTGCCACTACCTAGTCATGTTTTCCTTGTGCAATTTCAACCATCATCCCATCTCGCTTGATCAATGCCGAGGCTAACGGACGATTACCACAATGGGATGAGGAAGCGCCGACGAGTGATGGGTATTGGTGCGATATTGAGACGCTACCAGCATAGATCGGAGGATTTTCCATGATTAGCAAACGAGCCAATGGAAAGGAAGGTGATTACATGTTAAAACACGGATTTAATGTCGAGGGGCTCAGGGACCTACGGTAGAGAGGATCAAGGAGTCGATCGTAGTGGCTCACGGGCCTCCGAACAAGAGGGTTTTTCCTAGGCCGGATTAGACCACGGAGTCTCGGAGCTTATTAGCCACCCTAGAGTCGAGTCATTCGTTGATCAGTTAAGTCTTTGTCAATTCTAGAAACAGTTCAAGGAACCACAAAGGCGCTGTTTTGCGTTGAAGATGGAGGGGCCATATATCTCAGTGTAATAATTGTTGGCTTGTTCGGGAGGAATCTCTTTGACCTGATGTTTGGTGGAAGGCAATTTTCTACCTAACCGATCCATATCTACCTAGACGTGATCAATTGACCGTAAGTAGTCGTTGATCCAGTATGATAGCTGTTAGAATGTCCATTAGCCTGACTAAGTATGCTTCTGACGAACTGATTGTTAAGAACATTAGCAGTGTAGAGTGGAATAAGCACATTAAATGAAAGACCCTTTTTGCTGTGAATTACCTGGACGGCGATCTTCACTCTAGTGCTGTGATCTAAAATTGCCCTGTGATTTTCGACGGGAACGTCATTAGATAGTGGCTTCTAGACAGGACGAGGATGGACCAGGTTGGGCCCTGTACGGGCAATCAGCAAAGCAAGCAAGCACGGCAGGCAACGTTGGCAATGCGGGGTTCGGTCCATTGATTACCTAGGTAGGTTCCGATACTCGGACTCGGACTCTTGAAGCTACAACAACCAGCGATCGCGTTTGGCAATTGATGTGAAGCAATCGGCAAGTCCAATACCAAGAAAACAATCACACGGCAGCTACATTATTGTAACGCGACGTACAGAGTACAGAGAGGGGAAAGAATCCTTGTTCATTCCTCATCCATCATCCTCTAGGCTCTACCTTGCTTAAAACATCAACCAGCACAATGGCATCTTCGGAACTTACCCCAGAGTTATCCCAGCTCTTCCAGAAGGTTGAGAGCAACTTCAAAAGCACTCAGCTCGGCGACCAACGCTGGTACCTCCTGGTCATTGCTTGCCTCTCCACCAGTCCCGACCCTGAAGCTGCCGCCGCTCTGTACCAATACCTGACCAAGCAAGACGCATACCAGACCAGCGAATCGCGACAAGCCCTCATCCAACGTATCCGCGAAGCACTGCTCAAAAGTGTTATACTCGTCGGCGTATGCAAGCCGCTCGAAGCCATCCTTGCCATCAGTAAAGTCGAGAAGCCCGAGGACCGCGATTACAGCACCACACGAGAAGGATTCCAGATCAACGACGCAAGCCACGAGCGAGGGAAGAATTGGTTCAAAAAGGTGTACACAAGAAACGCAGGTGATACCATTGGCATGTTTGACGCGCACAAGGATTTTGCATGGACTTCAATGGAGATCACGTACGGGCTGTTCTTGTCCGATCGGCAGGTCTTGGATGACGTTGATACGCAGCTTGTGGTGCTGCCGGCCATCATGAGCCAAAACCTGCCACTAGAGACGCACTGGCACATTAGAGGAACGAGAAGGATTGGCGTGTCCAAGGACGATGTTCAGGTTATCTGGGATAGTGTGAGGGATGTTGCCAAGTTCTTCGGGGTGGAGTTGAACAAGGTGCCGACTGTGGATGAAGTCGAACCTGACGTGTAGACCGGGCGAGCGCGAAGGCTAGGACTTTGTACATGGATCATAGAGTCAAGATGAATGGTAGAGCAAATACACGACTCCCATACGAGCGCAAGTCAGGAAACGGGTAAATGCTTGTGGAGTAGCACTTAGCCTACGCTCGTCAGACCGCACTAGACGTCAAATCTAGTACGTGTAGCAAGGAGACCGCTCGTGGTGGAATACCGCACATCTGGATTGCACATCCACACTACCAAGCAGACATGTGGAGGTCACCATTGATCCCAGACTACCGACCAACAAGTCTACAGTCTCGATGCAGAAGTATAGAAGATATGTTCACTCGAGCTCGGTACGGCACGGACGATGCGTTTTGCCTGAAGGGAACGGGTTCGCGACGGCGGGGGCGAGGCAAGAGAAGGACGGTTCGATGGAGCTGGTAGGCAGGCGTTGGGTTAGGAGAAAGTGATTGGAGTCGCACACAATCAAGTCGCGGTCGTGGATCTATGATGGGTTCGGAGAGGAAGAAGGCTCAATCGGGAGTACGAGGACACATATCGGTTCGTGTCAGCGGAATTGTAGTGAATGTGCCCTCGCTGGATGATGCGCGTGAGGGTGAGTTTGGTGGGACGCCACCGCAGTCGGTCAATTCGAGCTTTGTCGCGCCTTCTCCACGTCATTTATTTATTATGCATGCAGGAACCGCACCCCACCCACTTCAACCCAGACCCTCCAAAGACATTCTCAGTCAAAGACCAAACCACAAACAGACAGTCGCCAATGCCAAGACGCAAGTTTCGCTTTCAAGGGATCAAGTTAATACTAGATAAGATATCCGACCTTATTATTATTGTTATAAAGCATTTCACAGCTAATTCTTTAAAAGATATTCGCCTAGCACAGCAGAAATCATTATAGGGTTCATGGGACGTTCTAATAGCTACTGGTAGTATCGCCGGGATTCTACTAAGTATTTTTTTAACCTCGAGAAATAAAGTTCTATCGATGATTTTCTCTAGGGCTTCGGAATAAGCACAAAGGATTTCTGGACCTCACTTTGAGATTGGTTTCTGGGGCTTTGGGTTGGGATTGAACTCAGATCATGTCCTAGGCTCTACAAAAAACGAGAAGGATCGGAGCTCGACCGAGTTGGCTTAAAAGCGGACATGTCAGGCTGGTTTCCAATACGAGCACCGAACACTTGGCTGGTATTCGTGAACATGTGTTTGAGAACAGGTCGGTATCGGTACAGTCTGCAGAAATGAGAACGAGTTCACGCACAACGTCAACTTACAATTGTTGGATAGAACACATCCAAGCTGTCGGGACATACTACCTTTGTTCAAAGTTTTCTCATTATATTGGCATTTATTAAAATATTGCTTGTTCCTAGACTTAATTCTTTGATCGATATGTACCTACCTACCTGTTGAACAGCCCATTGTTCTTTAAACCAGAACGGAGAATGACCAATGGACAGAAAACTCGAAAGATGGTGCATTTACGACATTTAAAAGCATTAAAACGTCGCCTTACTTCCCGATCCACAAACATCTCCTGAATTCATCCTACAAGTCTTGTTGTCAGTCGAATAAAGAAGCAAAACAATCTTCCACATCACAGAAAATCGCAACACGGTCATCATGATACACTCTTTCAAAATCACCTCTAATCCAGAGGTCGCGGCCCTGATCGAAAAGCACGGCACAAATGATGCCTTGTTTATCATTAATCTCACCTACTTCACAGACATTCCTCTCACCGAGGTAGGTGGATCATCTTACGATGCTATGAACACTGGTGTCCGGAAGATCATCCCGGGTCTGTCAGGTCCAAAAGGTCTGACTCGGTCCGAGTTTATCGTCCTGACTTTCTGGGCTGACCATTTAGGTGCTTTAAAAGTCCCATTTCTCATAGATCATACCCACACCATCATTTCTGCTCGAGCACATGGCAATCAGATGTCGGCATATGATATCAGGCTCGTTCGCTACACTGCTAGCTGTATCGACGAAGACGTTGTCAACAGTGATAGAGTACTCTCGGAGTACACTCCGAAGGACTACAGTCTGATTTTGAGTCTGGCATATGAGTCACGCGTCATGGAGGGCTTTCTTCGAATGCAAGCTCGAGGCTTGGCGTGTGTCGGTGACTTTTCTGAAGAAAGTATCTTTGAGAATATCGTCAAGCCCTGTATCGAGGCAACTGAACTTCAAGAAACTAAAATCAAAATGCACCAGACTGAGAAGACTATGCATGATATTGAAATGGACATTCGTCTCGCCGAAGGCGACAAGCGTTTTCTCACTAAATGTGTTCGTATTTGCGATAAGCGGATTCGGATGTTCAATGAGAAGCGAGAGGCATTGAAGAAAGAGTAACCAGGTTGGAGACTACTTGATCTGGGACACAAGGGTAAGTAAATTGCTAAAGTAAGTAAGTAAGCACCCAGCTAGACTGGGTACATTGAGGGTACATTGAGAATTGAATTGAATTTTGTACAATCTAACGAAACCCTGTTTCAGTACCTATTGTTGCAATAAAGTATTTGCATTGGTGACCAAGCAATATCAAACTTGGACTGGTGGCATGGTACTGACCCATAACAGTAATACAAATGAGTATGATTAACTCGCAGCAGTAGAGACAACTAATAGAATCCTACTCATGTCGTTGGGTTCAGTCCCAAGATGTCGGCGATCACTACTATTTGGGGATATCGAGCTTAACCACATTCAGTAACTCGCACAGAAGAGCTTCTGATTGGATCCCTTTCTGTATCAGGTGGAGGCTCGAGGAGGAAAATCGCTCTAAATCTTCCCCGCTATACCAACAGACCAGTTCAGCTCACCCAAATCATCGTCCAGTCCAGCCCATCGCATCCTTTACTTGGCGCTCATCGCGTCACACCCGCCTGTCTTGCCCCCGTACCGCAGCTAACAGCTCATTACTCTGTCCCCGTTTTGTCAGACTGCAGGGTACAGACCCTTCTGTTGTCCCAGGGCGATGGAGCTTGCTATCAGATCTCCTCGTGGCGGTGTGCAACCGTCTCCAGGTGATCCAGCGCCTCAGAGCGTGTCTACCAACAAGGCACGGGCGAATCAGGTGCGATTTTCCCTCTCTGCAAGCTCTTTGGGCCAGTAGTGTTTAACATAGTATCTAGCAGAATATCCCGAAACCCAATGTCGGGGTGCTTGACGTCAGGGCCGATGGTCCAAATGCCGCTAAGAGGCAGAGGGCTAAGACATTCAAGACCCGCACTGGCTGTAAAGAGTGCAAGTTCGTACATGTCTAATTAGCTGTTTGGGTATGAAATGTTCCCATAGCTGACACTATGGACTTAGACGTCGAAAAGTGAAATGTGACGAGGGCAAACCGACATGTAACCGTTGCAAGGCAGTTGGACTAACCTGCCACTTCCCACTGAGCTCAAGTGTTTCTCTCAACCCAGCCAGTAACGCCACCGCAGTTGCAACCACAAGCACTAAAGCCACCAGCCCTGTTGGCGCCTTTAACTCATACACTGAGATTGTCCGTTCCAGTTCAGCTGGACACGATGGTGCAACTGCTACCGCAATCCCTGGAGGCGACACACGCATCCTAGTTGTACCAGACTATGTCACAACCGTGTTTAAGGACCAGAAATCGTGGGACATGTTCTCCACTTTCCTCTTCACAAACGAGCAGGGAACATCTCTGCCTCACAACACGCTGGCTGCCATTACACCCCAGATAGCACACCACAACCCTGCTATTCGTGAGATGTGCTGCGCTGTAGGTGCTGCTGTGGGTGCTTTTACTGCACCCCACGTGAATGGCGAAGAAGCCGAGAAAGCTCAGCAGCTCTCTCTGATGTACTACAACCGCACTATTCGTGCTGTGCGGGCGGCGGGAACAGCCCTAGAGTCACTGCTGGCTGTTGCTCACGTAGCTGTCATTTTTATGGTGTACGATATGATGCGTGGAGACATGAAGGCTGCAACCCTGCATTTTGACCACGCCAGTCGTCTCCTTGTTAGCTACTTCGGGAAGCGATGCGAGCAGGAAAATGTCTCTCTGGCAGATTTGAAGCTTAACGCCCTCGAATCAGCCATGTTCGACATGTTCCAGCGGTTGAGCACCTACTCATGGCCCCTGGAACTTGGTATAAGCGGAGACGAGCGTCCCGACTTCAAGGGCGGCAAGCGGTGCTGGGGAAGACACAGATATGAGATTGACAACATGCCCACGTCTTTCCGTGATCTGGACGAGGCCCTAAGGTGGTGGGATGTTACTCAGCATCACATATCGCACCATCTCTTCGACGACCTTGCGGTTGTTGATCCCGAGAACAAAGCTGTATGGGAAAAGGCCTTTACCGTCCTTCACAACTGGCACAGTGCTTTTGTCTTGCTCTATCGTTATACTGAGGATCATCAATATGACGCCCCGCATCGCTATGTTACGGCCTGTATCTTTGAAGCGCTTTACACTGAGTGTCTCTCGGGCTTGCATCTACAGCTCAATGCAGACGCAAAGGTCTTGCCCGACGCGAGACCCATCTGGCGCGAGATCATCCGAACAACACGCCGCATGCAGCAAGAGTTGAAGTCATCAATTGACTGGAACGTGATGGACAATATGGTCTTGAAGCCCCTTGTCATTGTATTGTTCAAGTGCCGTGATGAGCAAGTGAGAAAGGATGTCAAGGTTGTGCTGGAAGAGGCTGTTGCATGGTACGGAAATACGTGCTTGGCTGCAGTTATGCTGGGCATGATGAACATGAAGGCTCATCAGATTCCCAAGAAGATGAAGAACATTGAGAGAGCGGTTGGATGGCACCTCACCTCCATTGGCTGTGGTCCCGGTGTTATCAGTATTGGCTAAATATGCTGCCGAGGTTAATTGGAGTTGGGTGTCATTTGCTCGCACATTTTATCCTGGTTCAATGTAATACCACCAGGTTTATAGGTCTAGTCTAATATGAGACCAATATACGTGTATGACCTGCAATTGACCCGATCAGTGCCCGCTTGTCTTATCTATTAGTTGTCAGCAGCGAGTCAGAAGAAGATGTTCCGGCTTCAACTTCTGTACGTACTGTACTACGTTAGTCTTTGAGTCTGGCCGAGAGTAAGAACTTGTATCCGGTATTGAAGAACTTAGTGAAAGTCTCGTTCGGACTTATACATGCGTGTCAGTTTGATGCCCCGCTTATGCAGGAGAGCAAAGTTTTGTGCGCGATTTCTTCACAGCACGAAGCAGAGTTTATGCTGTTTGTTTACCTAATGATCTTTGCACATCTCGGCTCCCGACACAACACTGCCATGGTTGAGTGTAGGGGTAATGTTATTGATGAACGAATGGCTTGATTGTTTCCAACGCTAAACTGATAATTCTCAAACTCCCCTAATCTGCAGCTATATCCCTCTATTTATCTCCACGTAATGTCTTTTTTAGCAAACCCTATCCGTCTCTTGTCTGCATCAAAAACTACAAATGCAGCTTTTAGTGCAACATCACCAATGATGTTTAGTCCCGAGCCAGAACTTGACTGGAGTCCTCCGAAGCATGTACCGGACCCGGAACTTTTGTCACTTCTCTTAGCTTTCTGTCCCGCCCCAACCGGCTTGGGCCCTTCTAGAGGAGCAAAGTTCATATAGGCACCAGGTACTGTGATCCCTGTGCTCGAGCCGCTGATAACGAGTGTAAAATCAGGAAGTTTTGCGTCGCAGGGGAAGACATAACCACCTGCTGTCTTATCCACTTTGGCCCCTTGCACCTGAGAATAGTAGGCCTTGTTGATGTCGTCAGGTAGCCAAATGAGCGATGTTCCGGTATCAGCAATTGCTGAGATAGATCTCTTGTTTAGTTTACCGTCTCCCACGGTAAATCCTACTGATGTAAACATCCACATACCGCTGGATGGGTCTACATCTGTATAGGTAATGTCACCCGTATACGCCGTTTTGTTGATGATGCCGAACGTGTATGTACCTGGAGCATCGTGTTGCAAGTCGGCAGTGAATACTGCAGCGCCATGGTCGTCGTTGGCGTTCTCGAAGAAGGTCTTTTGCTTCTTTGGTGTCACAGTGTTGATGGAGTGGAAGCCGAGTCCTACTAGGCCATCCACGTTCTGCTGCTGAGCGAAGGAATCGTGAACCTTATCCGCCACCTGTACTGCTTGAGCTTGCACTGACAAACCGCCGATCGAAACTGTGTCTTTCACCACATGCCCTGACGCCCCGCTTCCATCTCCGTACTCGATCAACCACTTTGAGTCACTCATTTCTTCACAAGATTTGGATGCCGTGGAGTTGTATCGAGTCCGACTACCGCCTGCAGCAGCCGATTGCGACCCATGGACCCAGAGATCTGATGACCCAGTGTCAAGATCCATCTGGAATGTCCTCGGGGGGTTGCCGATTTGAACTGGCGTCAACCACTCTGCATCATCGTCGATAGGTCTGTTCGTGATAGACCCAGTGCCATCACGACGAGCAAGGGCTGAAGCGGCAAGATAATCTGGAAGGTCGATATGGTACTTTCGGTGTACTTTGAGAAGTGCTGCGATGCCATCGCGTTTATAAATTGGGTTTCTGACTTGTTGAACAGAGTGTTCCGTAGGTGGTATGACGGTCGGATGTCCAGCGACCAGTGGGAAGGATGCGAGCCCGCTCGCAAGGAGAGATGAGAATCTCATTATAAAGGAAAGTAACGATAACAAGGAACGACGAAGTGAATGTGTCACACAGAAAGAAGAAGCATGTGATGACCGGACTGACTCCTCTTGGTAAGGGAAAAGACACTTCATATACCTTGAAAACTCCCCGGTCCTAACAGTTTGTGGAACGGCATCTCCGTATCTCAGCAGGAACCGACCCGATGGGCACGACATGAGCTTGTTCAGCGGTTCGTTCCTTGTTTGACACTGACACACGCGTCAACTCAACATGGATCGATCTCACTGGCTGAGGGACCCGACGAAAACAGTTTTTTTCGACCCTCCACAACGGCTCCTGGATGAAACATGGGTCGATCGACGGGCGGAACTCAAAACATCTGTTTTGTGGCGGTCCAGACTGCATGCTAAGTGGTTACGAATGAGTCGTGATGTGGGCTTGCTCTGTACGTAAGCTAGATTGACATGATGGTTGTGGAGGTTGACACGCGGCCAGCATCATTGTTTCACAAAGAGACGGTTCGGAGAAGACGTTGATAAATAGAATGACTATAGAAAATGAGTTTCAAGTAAAGAGAAGTCGATTTCATCTGGTATTATATGACTTGCAAGGTATCTATGGCAGCAAGCAAGCAGCATGTCAAAGCCAGTTCAAAATCTCGTTGTAAAAAGTGAAGAAAGAAATGTTTCAACTCCACTCGCACACTCTAAACCTGCCCTACATTAGCGCATAACTACGGAGTACCAGTGAAGCCACCTGGAACTTGGCTATAACTGGGATGGATCCGTTAGGGCAGATTGATCGTCCGATGATCGCCACATGCCGACAAGTCCATACAGTACAATAGGTATCAGACTGACCCTGAGTAAAAAGAACCACGCTCGACCCCTTTTCTAGTCCGTCGTTCTAGAAACGCTACGGATGAAATCTCTGTTGCTGTCTTGTTGGGGTTTCATGTGGTACATCTCGTGTCACTGTTTCTTCGTGTTTTCCAAGTAATCGGGCCAAACCTTGCGCTTTGTAGGTAAATCTAACAAATTATCAAGATATGCTTTATAAAAACGACACAATATCTATAGAATTGACTACTTCACAGAGTTTCGGTTAATCGAAAAAAAACTTCACGTAGAAAGCCAAAGACAAAGCCCCAAGGCTACCAAGTCTTTCTGGGAGAGAGATGCTGACAAAATGATGATGAATTAAGGCCGGCTCCACATCTGCTTGATTCAACGTCATCGGGTCTTTTGTTCTTAAGCATCCGTAGGATCCGAGTACAATCTTCGTCGCTACATTATTGTCAAAAAGAGATAGAAGGCACCATGACATCCTGGACCAGTGATGAGACCACACGCCCGGCATTCAATAGTAAATCAACTCCATTGATCAGCTATGGCAGGCCATTCCTAAAAATATGCCTCAAGCAAGTACAGGAACGTTTCAAAAGCTCGCGAGTATATATCATAGCGTCTCGCTCTCTCTCCAGCAATACTTCATCTCTCGACGACCTCAAGTCAACTCTGGGTGATCTCGTTGCAGGTGTGCGAATTGGCATTTCACCACATACACCAATTCCAGAAATCGTCGACATCCTCGCTGAGATCAAGCCTCTGAACATCGACTGCATCGTGACTCTTGGAGCCGGAAGCATCACTGATGGAGCAAAGCTTGTGCGTTTTGCCATGGCTAATGATGCCTGGACACGCGAAGACATTGACACCCTCTGGGGCGGTAAATCACACAATCCAAAGATGCGCGAGACGTTGCACAAGCCAACGATCCCCTTGATCTGCATACCGACTTCACTATCTGGTGGCGAGTATCAGGCCATCGCTGGAGCGACAGACGAAGAGAGCAAGGCCAAGCATACGTTCGAGCCCAAAGTCGACCCGGACTTGGTCATTCAAGATCCGCAGTTAACTACTACGACTCCGCAAAAGATCTGGCTTAGTACCGGAATTAGAGCTGTGGATCATTGCGTTGAAACTTTGTGTTCACTGCAAAGTAACAAAGAAGGTGACGAAGCAGCAGCACGCGGGCTAGAACAGTTGATATCCGGGTTGCTACGATGCAAACATGACCCGCAGGATCTGGATGCTCGCCATCTTTGTCAGACAGGTGTTGTAGAAGCTATGCACGCAGTATCTACCGGCGTACCCCTGGGTGCGAGCCATGCTATTGGGCATCAACTTGGTCCTTTAGGCGTCGGACACGGCGAGACGAGTTGTATTATGCTTCCAGCTGTGTGCAAATTCAACGCCGTCAAGGGAGTCAACAAAGACCAGCAGAAGCGTACCCTGGATATCCTTGTGAAGCAGCAGCCCGTAAAGGCACTTATGGATGAAGTGAAAATGATGGATAAAGAATATGATCTGGGTGACATTCTTGACTTGATAATCAGAGACTTGGGCATGCCGAGGTCATTGAAGGATGTTGGAATCACGTCTGACCATCTTCCCGGTCTTGCTGCGAATAGCTTGAACGACATCTGGATCAAGACTAATGCTTATAAGATCACGGAGAAGAAGGAGGTTATGGAGATTCTGGAAGCTGTTACCGGCGATTAAAGGACAGATGATATCTTATTTCCATGTTTGAACTTGATTTATCTTGTTCTTAGTTCGACTGGTATCGATAGCTCCTAGGTGCAATCCCTATCTGTGACACCCACTGATGAGGCAATACAAACTGGACTTTTATAAATACCAACATCATATCATACCCACAAAACATTTTTGCATGGCAGCTGACATGGCCTCGAAAAGTCACTAAAGAACGTTGGACGACAAACAGACAACAATAGCTAGAAAGTCTCGTTATCAGACAATTCAATATGATCTGACTGAGGACAACAGGGCCTGGGAGCGTGGGGGTTTTCCAATCCACGTGAACGTCCAACATCCGGCTTTCCCGCCTCGGACAACCGCCGCACGGGGGATGAAATATTAGTTACTGAGTAAAATAAGACATGTCCTTTCTTTCAACCCTTCTCTCCGAGTTGTTCTCCATACTACCAAGACTGGTTTGCCAATCAAGTGAACGACATGTGACATGTCCTCCTCGTATGAGATGAAATATTCTGGCTTCTCGGCATGGAGATCAGCAGAAATGCTCCATAGTCTAGACTTTAGTGTGCTTGGGTCAATAGTAAAGTTTCCTGCTGGACAAGACATATTGGTCGGGTTTTGGGAAGGATCACCAGACAATGAGATGTGCATATATGAACCTTTCCCTCCTCACCAGTAATCTCGATATCTTTATTGTACCCTTAATCAATTAAACCCATTGTTATCAAAAATGCCTGCAGGAGTCCCTCCTAAGCGATCTTATTCTCGCACCGATGCTGCCGTCCGCGTCGAGTACCCCGAGCATCACGAGCTTCCCGCCAGCAAGCCCTTAGTTGGTCAGGGAGGACAATTTTCCAAGCCCACTCTAGCCTCTCTTTCTCTCGAAGGCAAAACCATTGTCATCACTGGGGGTGCAAGAGGCCTCGGGCTAGTTATGGGTCAGGGAGTAGTCTATTCGGGTGCTGATCTAGCGATCGTCGATCTGAACAGTCAGTCACATTTTCGAGAGTTCCGAATCTATACTAATCGGCTATAGAGGACGAAGCACAGTCTCAAGTAGGCCAATTGACAGATGCTTTCAAGAGAGAGAACCCAAACAGCGAGAGGCAGGGATCCATATAATTTATATGGGCTTGTTCTGACATACTCCCAGAATCCCAAGAGTCACTGCTCACTATGCAGACGTTTCTGACCCCGAATCCGTATCAAGCTGTATCGCCGAGATCCTTAAGGTACATCACAAGATCGATGGTCTAGTCACATCGGCTGGCTTCACAGAGAATTTCGAGGCAATTAACTACCCTATCGATCGTATGCGAAAGCTATGGGGCGTCAATGTTGACGGAACATATCTCTTTGCAGTCGCTGTTGCCAAGCATCTCATGGAGCGTCAGGTACCTGGTAGTGTTGTGGTTATTGGAAGCATGTCTGGTGCTATTGTCAATGTTCCACAGCCGCAAGCGTGAGTTTATCCTTGGGTGTTGTTGAAACAGTCAGCTGATGATGATGGTAATCAGACCATATAACGCGGCGAAGGCGGCGGTTCGTCACCTTGCTGCTTCCCTCGCAGTGGAATGGGCTCACGCTGGAATTCGGGTAAACTGTATCTCTCCCGGCTACATGCTGACTGCTTTGTAAGTTGATTTTCTCTCCGTATTCCAGTTTATTGCTAACAAGTGACAGGACGCAGAAGATTCTGAACGACAACCCAGATCTCGAAAGAACCTGGACATCTCTCATTCCTCAAGGACGTATGGGACTACCTCAAGATTTGATGGGGCCTGTGACTTTTCTGCTGTCAGATGCGTCTTCATATATGACTGGCGCAGATCTTCGAGTAGATGGAGGATATACTGTGACCTAGATGAACCGCATGATCTTATCTAGGACGAATTAGTGGCAGAGGGTAGACTATAGAATTTGATATTGTTGTTTCGTTCTGAATGACTTTCCACATCTTCTTAATTACACAAGATCCGACTGAGATCTTAGCCCCTTGCAATTACTCGGATGTCTGAGTCCCACATCGCATCTCACGTAAGCTCCAACAATGGCTAGACTTATAAAGTCAAGGCAAACTGAAATTTACTCACCTATTCGCTTGATATTGGCTCTCACTCTCCAAAAGCTCGCCCCATAAAGATCAATCTCATACCCCCCACGAAATTTCTCTTCAGAATGACCCTCTCCGAAACCCTGGTCTACCTCCTTGACGTGGGCTGCATTGCCCGAAGTGTTATGGCTTTCACCAATCCACAGGCCGAACCCGCGCTTAATGGCCTAAGACACAGCGTCGTCCCCAAAAGGGACACCAGCTCAGGGGCAATATATATGCTGGGCCTCTGGGAATTATCTGTAGGCGTCTTGTTGCTCGTCACTCAAGCGAGTGGATCTGTTGCTGGCGTCACGACTCTGTTGGGCTTGATGGGCTTTTACAAAGCAGGTGTGGCAGTACTCCTTTGGAATATTGGGGATGAGAACAAAAATGGAAAGGTCGCGGGAAACATCTTGACTGCCACCACATTCTTGCTTTGGGCTCTAAACAGGTGCCAATGAAAGAATGGCCAAGGAAACGGCATGTTGAGTGGTCAAGAGGAGACATGATTACCTATCTAGCATGGATAAACTATAAAATTACTTAAAAACCTGTATGGGCTACTCCGTTTACTATATATA